>CM060948.1:277694975-277809975 GCA_030765055.1 Mantis religiosa
AGGAAGGAAGGAAGGAAGGAAGGAAGGAAGGAAGGAAGGAAGGAAGGAAGGAAGGAAGGAAGGAAGGAAGGAAGGAAGGAAGGAAGGAAGGAAGGAAGGAAGGAAGGAAGGAAGGAAGGAAGGAAGGAAGGAAGGAAGGAAGGAAGGAAGGAAGGAAGGAAAGAAAGAAAGAAAGAAAGAAAGAAAGAAAGAAAGAAAGAAAGAAAGAAAGAAAGAAAGAAAGAAAGAAAGAAAGAAAGAAAGAAAGAAAGAAAGAAAGAAAGAAGAGCTTGTGCGTAACATGTTCACCGTATACTTTTAATTACTTGAATCTTTTCATGCAGGGAAAAGAAAAAGCTACGTAACACGAGCCGTTCGTTACCTTAATCATGACCTATATTGACTCAGAAACCTTTTAAATTACATAATCCATGTAATGTATAACACAGATGCCTTTTGTGTTTACAATATCTCGTGCAGAAAATTAAGACTCTGCGTAGATGTTGCACCACTGAAGAAAAAAGTCTTAACACAGGCGGCTAATATTTCATAAATCAATCAATCAATCAGTAAAGTAGCTGACTGCTTACTGAGAGTCAGCACGATGTGTGTCATTCGTGTACCTGACCTACACGGACTTAGCCACTTAATGACAGGATATGTGGCGTTTTGCAGGGTGGTGGTTTAAAGTTAGGTGGATGAAAAGAAGTGAGGTAGCCGTAGTTCCTCATGGTAGCCAACTCGGGTGCAACGCTTGTGTGCACCGCTGGTGTGAGAAAAATTTTAGGAAGAGTTTAATTAGAAAGTTCATTAATTTTCAAACAGTAATAATTTTGAGGTTATAGTAACGACTTTATTGTTACCGGGTGTGCCCGCATGTCATGCTGAAAGCCGGTAGAGCTTGTAGCGTCTTTCTGAGGGTCTATAGTAAATGGCTAATTTTATTGGACTTATTTCATTTGGGTGTATGTTATAATAGCTACAAAGTTTTTTTAAAGCAATTTTAAATTTAGAGAAAATATACTTATTAATTTAAGGAGGATTATTTATTAGTGGAAGTTAAGCGTATTTCCTGTCTTATTTTTGGTAATGAAATTAATATCTTATAAAGCATTCGGTTGTAATATGTAAAAAATATCAGTTGTGTTGCAATCTTCGTCGTGAGCTACAACGGGCTGGAGTGTTGTGCTCCGGTTCCCTGTCACGGCATGCCGCAAGGTTCTATCCCACCCCCTTCTGGGTGCTGATTTTAAGTCCCGGCTATAGGACCGGTGCCACTCCACATCGTGAAGAATTTGAGGAGTTGCAATAGGTAGCACATCCCGGTCAAGAAAGCCGACATTACGTATGAGGGTGCCGTGATACTGACCACATCTTCTCCCCGTAACGGTTGGATGATTGCGTATGTGGGTGTGAGGCTGGCAGTCGGGTTGGTAGGCTCAGGCTCACTTGCGGGCTGTTACGCCGTGGATTGTAACTTTCATAAGACGCGGGAAAAATTACAGTACCATACGGAATAAAAGTAACAATGTAATTTACTGCTCTAAAGGCGCAACTTTTCAGAAAAGAATTCTAATTTTATCTGGTTTCTTATCTAAATGTGCGGGCGCTCTGATACAGTGTCAGCGCACTTCACGTTTATCCGTGTTAATAAGCCATTATAGCATTAATGTAAGGAGGAAAGAGGTTATTTACATAATTTAGAATTATTCTCCATCAGTTATGTAATAAGATAAATATTTTGTATTTTACGTATTCTTACATTGATTTTTTTTACTTTATACCAAGATCATTTGATAAGTGTGGTAAAAACAACTAATAATACAAGCGGTGTCCAGAAAGGAAGTTCTGTTTCAATTTATCTCCGCTGCAGCGCTGCGAACGCAGTTCCGCACATGCGCGTTAGATGCTCTGTATCAAGGAGAAGAAACGTGCGCCATGGTGAGATCGCTGTCAGCCACGTACGCTTTGTTGTGCTTGTTTAGAATGTCGGTGTTGATTGAAAATTCCCGCCTGTTGTGTTTCTTCACGATAATGCACGACCACACACTGCAAATGCGACGAAAAACATCCCACAGGGATTTGGATGGGACGTGTTTGACCATCCCCCGTACAGCCCTGACCTCGCTCCTAGCGACTTTCATCTGTTTTTGCATCTCAAATCTTTCCTTGGTGGTCAACACTTCAACAATGACGAAGAGCTGAAAGAAAATGTTTCCAACTGGTTGAAGACACAGGCGGCAAACTTCTGAAAAGAATGTATATAAAAACGTGTGCCTCGGTATGACAAATACCTGCAAAATTTCGTCAGTTATGTGGAAAAGTAGTTTAAGAGTTGTAGAATTTTGTGCAATAAATGATTTTTTGTATCTGTACACAATTTAATTTTATTACCAAACAGAACTTACTTTCTGGACGTACCTCGTATTTCTATTTCAAAAAGGAAAGATAAATAAACAAGCATGAAATTAATTGCTAATGCCTTTATCAGGATCTTAGGCAGACAGTCACACAAAGGCGCTGAAATCCCTAACCAGTGCTGAGAGTTGATCATGCTGCCACAAGAGCCCGCTGCGGAGCGACTGTTACGTTAAGGGACTAAATCACTGATCTGGTATTAACCAAATTAAACTTTCACTGCAAAAACTAACAAAACATTTATTTTCTTACAAACCAAACTTACATGTTTCATTTTTCCATAGCAACAAAACACCAACGTTCTTTACATTATAGCTTTAACTGTCCTGCCAAACTAAACACATTTCTTTTTCTTTCGTAACACCCTCACACCTTTCAATTTTATACATATAATTGAAACATTACAATTTCCTTTTTAATATAAATTGATTACAAATTTAAGCGGGGGGGTAGTCTGATCTTCCTTCCAGATTTGATAGTGATCACTCGTGGGGCTTTTTCAATCTCAGAAGCATTCTCCACCATATCGTGCTGCTCTTCTGGAATAGTTTCTACCTCTAAGGGGTATATATTCTGTACGGGTCCTTTTAGTTCCCCAGTTGCAGTTTTCACTTGGATCACTCGGATGACTTTGTCCTTTCCAGGGTATACTTATACTACCTTTCTCATAGGCCACTCAGATTCTTGGAGCTTCAGCCACGGTGGTCCCTTCCACCATTTCGATGACAGAAGTGTAGTCGCTGAACATCCTCTAGAGGGTAGGTCAGCTGGCTTATTTAATCCTGGTATATGGTACCAGCAGTTAGGATCTGATATCTGCTTAATCTCTTTCACTCTATTTTGAACAAATGTCCCCCAAACACCTTTTTCTTTGATCCAATGTAGTACAGACATAGAATCAGACCAATAAAGGGACCTTATATTCTCAACTCCTAAGTGTTCCTTTACTGAATGAGCAAGGCGAGCTCCTGTAGTACAAGCAAGGAGTTACAGTCTTGGAATTGTTGTTTTTTTGAGAGGTGTTACACGGGACTTCGCTTGAAGAAGTGTTACGTTTTTTTCTGACGCTCTTCTGAACGAAGAAATACTACCTACCGCTGCATAAGCCAAATGATTAGCATCACAGAATGTGTGAAGGCTCCAAGAGTCCTGGGTATTACTTGGAGCAATTTGCCTAGGAATCTTTATTTCATGTAAGACTTCCACTTCTTCTTGCCAACTTTCAAACTTCCTTTTCACGCCCTCTTCCATTTCTTCATCCCAGCTCATTCTTTTTTTCTAACTTTCTTGTAACAGTACTTTAGGTAGAAGAGAAACAGGACAAGTAAAACCTATAGGATCGAAAATCCTCTGGGCAGCTGCTAAGACATTTCTCCTGGTGACTTTTTCTCCATTTGTAATGTAGTTGTTTTTCGCACATGATATTACATCTTGTATTTTATCCCAGCACAGTCCTAATACTGATGTCATATCGGGCAAGTTACTATCTAATGAACTTTGTCCTGTATATTCCCAATTTCGTAGTTCAAACTGTGTCTTGCCTAACAATGACGTGGCTTCTTCTATGAATGTGTACAATTCTTTCTCAGTAGTCACGGATGTAATGCAATTATCCACATAATAAGTGTGCCTCTACAACTCTGCGGTTTCTTGATGTTCTTTACTTTGTTGTAAATGAAGATCTAGTACCCCTTAGAGTAGAAATGGGTAACAATTCAAGCCAAACACTACTCTACAATGCCGCAAAATTTTCAGCTGACTTATTGCCTCGTCCTTCCACCACAGGGATCGCAAATAATCCCTGTCTTCTTCTCTGACAGATATTTGTAGAAATGCCTTTCTTATGTCCGAGATGACTCCTTTATTGTTCTTCCTAAACATTAAAAGAAATGCCGGAATTTGTAACAATAAGTTAGGCCTCTTTTCCAAACATTCATTCAACGAAGGGGCGTCTTTTGATTTTGACGATCCATCAAATACTGGTCTCACATTCGTGGTCGAGTTTTCCTTAAAGATTCCTCGATGTGGCAAGCAATAACAAAATTGGTCCTCTTTTTCCTATAAAATTTCTTCAATTACACCTTCATTTTCCCATTCCTTGAAAACATTTTCATATTCTTCATATTTTTTCTCTTCTATCAGTCGGTTGGTGATGGATACTAATCTCCTTATTATTTTGTAAAAACTGTCAACTTTCCAGCCATGGTAATGCCACTTCATACCTGTCATTATCAGTAACCTTTACTGTATGTAAGAAGTAGCGACGTGCTGCTTCCTCCAACTCTTCTCTGGATTTCAGCTCTGATGGATCAGATATACCTATAGCTTCTAAGTTCCATAGATCAGGTATGGAAATAGATTGGGTAAACAGAGAACTAGTTTCTCTTGTTAACGAGTCATTCTTCTTCACTTCCATTTTTCCGGTCACCGTCCATCCAAACTCCGTCTTCACAGCAATCAATCCACATGTCAATTTACGCACTCGCCCAATAAAATGCAATTAGCAATATCAGCTCCCAACAGCATTTCCACTTTAGGTGGATCCGATTCCACGTCCGAAAGCCATATCTTCTTCGCCTTCAATTCTTTCATCCACGGTCCAAAGTTTAACCTGGAGATCTTCCCACAAGTAGTTTTCTGTCCTATCAATTGCAGAGTAGCCGTGTGTGAACCTTCACAACTGCTAACACGTACTTCATACAAATTATGCTCTTCTTCACAGGTTTCGGTGCCTCCAAACAACATATGTATCATTGTTTCTGTTTTTAGAGGACGACACTCCATTTCATTAGCAGTTTTCTGCAAGATGTATGATCTTTGTGACCCACTATCTATCAGTGCGCGGACTATCTTTTCTTTACCTTTGTGTTTCAATTTTACACATAAGGTTTGTAACAACACTTCTTTTGTAGCACTGTGAATGTTCATGGATATATTGCTCTCTGTTTTCTCTTCGGTCTCGAGTTCAGATACCGCTTTTACATCTTGTGCATTTAACTGTGGACACATGATAACAGTATGCTGCCGTTTGCATAAATGTCACTTCAGGTTTGCTTTACAATTTTTGTCTTGATGACCTAACCTCAAACATGAGAAGCAGCACTTTTCTTTTGCTACCTTGTTGCGTTTTTCTTCTAAGCTCATCTGCTGGATGACATGACACTCCTTGCTGTCGTGTACTTTACTGCAAAAAATGCGTCGTTTTCTTTTCCCATCAGACTTGCCAGTAAACAGGGAATTGGCAGTGGGCACATTTTCATCTTCAAATTCTCTTCTTTTAGTTCTTTCCTGATTTTTCTTTTAGAATAAATCAAAGCCAGCTTGGGCGAACCTTATTCTTCTCCTTCTACTTCTTTCCGGAGGAAATAGAGAAGAACTTCCAATCGGTCATTTCGTAAATTGTATGGATCAGGATTCGTCACTGATTGGTTCCTAAGCCATGGGTAATTCTCTGCAGTGGTCGGGAAACTGTTGACCAACTCTATAGCTCTACTATTTCGGTTTGTACTTTGTACTAAACATTGAAATTTGTCTTCTGGTCCAATTTCGTTATATCCGTGGATTCTTTTAAACATGCTCCGGAATCCTAACCAATCCTTGACTTAGCCGCGATATTGGTGTAGCTCCAACTTCGGTAACTTCAGATTCTTCTTTTGTGAACTCGAGGAATCTATGGAGATGTGATCTGCAGCTGGTTGTCCACCAAGAGAAACGCTTGAAATTTTTAACCTAATCTGGTTCATCTTATCTCTATAATTCTCAATGGCATTGTACTCACGGTTATATGCATCAGCATCACATTCTAACCACAAATCAAGAATTTTCTCGTCCAAAGAAGATAACTCAGGATTTAATCTCTCTAACTTTGCGTGCATCAGGTGTGTAGCTTCACTTTCTGCTTGCTCGCTTGCCAAATTTTCAGTCAATTCATTATATGTTTTGGTAAATGATGCACGTATCGGCTTACGCTGTTTTTGCAGCTTATCAATTTTTGTTGTTGCTTACCTTGTAAAACGTATCACTATCAAGTCGGGTTCACCAAATTGTTACGTTAAGGGACTAAATCACTGATCTAGTATTAGCCAAATTAAACTTTCACTGCAAAAACTAACACAACATTAATTTTCTTACAAGCCAAACTTACATGTTTCTTTTTTCCCATAGCAACAAAACACAAACGTTCTTTACATTATAACTTTAACTGTTCTTCCAACCTAACCACATTTCTTTTACTTTCGTAAATGCTTCTGCAAAAGTTAAAAGTTCTTGATCACCAGACTAACCTTTACAGTAAACCTGCAAACATGGTAGACATCGAAGTGGAAGTGTGCAGAAAAAATGGGGCCATCTATAAGCGATATCTTGTGGATGTGTTAGTCGATTATGTGTGTTACCTTTTCTGGAGATTGGATTTCAGAGACCAAGTTTCCATTATTTCAGGTTCATCTTCCTTCTGAAATTCCTGCAATAAAAGCAGAATACACAGAAGACCAGGAAGTGCAGTTGTACGCGAGGGTTAATGACCAAGAGCCTTTTGGGTAGGTGTTCGGCTATTGGGTGAAAGAGCTGACTGTCGATGTGCGTGTAGCCTTGGTGATGAGTAATATTTCGTAATAAAAAATATTTAGAGGACAGCGCATGCGCACTCGCTCGCCCCACAGCACGTCTCGACTTCAAAGGCAAGAATATAACGAACGAGCCTTAGCGTATGCGTACTGGCCACAGTCAGGAGTAACAGGATTTCCTTATTATAAAATGTTATTTGCTTTCTTAATTGTGCCACCCACACAAAGAGTCATACTGCGTGGTGTGCGGTGATATGCTAAACATCCCGTAACCAGGGTCGTTGGTTCAATATATAATAGTAATAATAATAATAATAATAATAATAATAATAATAATAATAATAATAATAATAATAATAATAATAATAATAATAATAATAATAATAATAATAATAATAATAATAATAATAATAATAATAATAATAATAATAATAATAATAATAATAATAATAATAATAATAATAATAATAATAATAATAATAATAATAATAATAATAATAATAATAATAATAATAATAATAATAATAATAATAATAATAATAATAATAATAATAATAATAATAATAATAATAATAATAATAATAATAATAATAATAATAATAATAATAATAATAATAATAATAATAATAATAATAATAATAATAATAATAATAATAATAATAATAATAATAATAATAATAATAATAATAATAATAATAATAATAATAATAATAATAATAATAATAATAATAATAATAATAATAATAATAATAATAATAATAATAATAATAATAATAATAATAATAATAATAATAATAATAATAATAATAATAATAATAATAATAATAATAATAATAATAATAATAATAATAATAATAATAATAATAATAATAATAATAATAATAATAATAATAATAATAATAATAATAATTAATAATAATAATAATAATAATAATAATAATAATAATAATAATAATAATAATAATAATAATAATAATAATAATAATAATAATAATAATAATAATAATAATAATAATAATAATAATAATAATAATAATAATAATAATAATAATAATAATAATAATAATAATAATAATAATAATAATAATAATAATAATAATAATAATAATAATAATAATAATAATAATAATAATCGTCATAATAGTGCCTAAACCCCCTTTCCCCTCATTCCCCTGGGACATCCTTCGTTGTGGCGAACAGTACAACCCACTCTACGGAAACCCTGTGATGGCCCAGAAAAGGGCCGTTTAGTTACCGGTGCGTGACCGATGATAGAATCTCTTTAGGCCTTCTTTTTGGAGAAATGTTGATTTTATTACAGACTTTCATGACACTGACAGTTGTCAATGTCAGCGGTCATGGGTGCTTTTGCCACACCTGGATAAGCCCTTGCTATATCCCGCAGGAATCTTTCCAGTTGCTGCGTTTTCGACGTTATAGTTTTGAGAACATTCTCTCTGTACATCCATTCGCCTACGTAGCTGTGGGGGTTGGTGATACTGGTGCAGGAAGACAGAATCTTCTTCAGCCCCTTCCACAAATTGTCCATCCGTTGGGTATGGTACCGCAACGGTTCCAATCCCGAGCTGGAGGGGGCCCAATCCATTGCTGGTCGAGGCACTCCGCGTTGTAGGTGCCAGCTGGAACCCACAAAGGATCCATATTTCTGGGTGGGCTAACAAAATTGCGTCGGTGTACCACCACTCCATGGCCTCTAAAAGAATTCTCACAGCCCCAATAATCCCTCCAGTCATCGGTCAGTAATAGGCTATCCTGGTCCACGTTAGGCTACAAGATAGGCCGCAGCGTTTCTCTGCTGCGATTTGGGACCAGGAGCCAAAAGCGTTGTATTGTGGTGCGGCTGATGGCACCAACCAAGGTGGTGGAAGGCAATAATAAAGATGATAAGAGGTGACTTTGTAGTTGAGATTTTGGCTTGGGAAAGTACCTACACTGAAACTATGCATAGTGAAAATTTAAGGCCTAAAAGCCAAAATCCTCCCATAGATAAGAATACCTTTTACAAACACTCCGGGTCTGTCATTTACAAACACCTTCCGTGTGACAACAGTGACCACACAACGCCACCCAGCGCCGAGAATAGCACTAGCTTCCGCGCCATCTGCCTGATATCTCCATTCATTGTGAGTCAGAAAGCCTCCTGAAAGACACTATAGACACGGATTGAAGGGAAATTAGGGAAGGCAAATGTTTTGAACGTGAGCAATCCAACATTTGTCTGAGTAACAACACCTCACGAAAGCCTAAGGGAGATTTTGTGGTTGACGGTGGTCGAACCAATGACGTTACCTCGATGTCGTCTCTTTTGGTACTCTTACGTATACGATATATTCTTGAATCAGAGAACGATAACTTTTTCCAAACTTGTTTACCTCCTATAGCATACAATCTAGGACTTTTCAGTAGCGGAAAAACAGTAGCGAGGAATTACGACTTTCTACTAAGTAAAACGTACTCCTCGTTCTGCTAAGTACCTTTGAAATAATTCTGCTTTTTTCCCATCTGTTACAAAGCATCATAATCTTCACACCTCAGCACGAACGTAAATTAGGTGGTCATTAAGAACTTTGAAATGAAAATTTATTGCTATAGGAAGAATGCATAAAATTCAAAGGATTAAAAACAAACAGATTGCTTTCTAAAGTTCTTATGCTTAAACATAACTGCAAGTAATCTGTGTTGTATAAAGTCAGATCAAGGTAGGCTTTATATTATGGTGAAAGTTCTCTCTTCAGATATTAACATCATTAATCACAAGTAGATCGTGCAGTAAGAATCAACGTTAGGAGGGTGTAGAGAAGGAAAAGTCTGCTGAACTTTTATTTTCTCCCACTGGCTCAAAGGTAGAAGTTAAATGTTGAACTGTGCTCTGAGATAGCGATCTCCTTGCTAGGGAAACGCTTGCATTTACCGTATAGTTCGGGAGCAAAAGAATATACCTTAACTCTCGAGTATTTTCCAGCCAGATACCCTCAAGCGATCTTAAAGTGCTCTTCATAAGTTAGCAACACGTGCGTGGAGTAGCGGCTTAAGCCAATAGGAAGAACATTTCCACTTTAATACCCAAGAGAAAATCAAGATACAAGAAATTAGCAACATAAGACGGCAATCCCAATGAGCGGGATAGACGGGCACTGAGATGCAAGAAAAAAGCAGCAAAGAAGGATATTATTAAAGCGTGCACAGAATCCTTTTGGGTCCTTTGCACCTTCGGTGTTTTACTTATGCTTTTTTCCTTTGTGGATAAACGGGTCTTAAAACTTATAAGCAAAGCATTGTAGAGAAAGACGCACACATTGTAGTAGATATAGTGCTGCATTTCGTTAGATCGCAATAGTACCGTTTCTGCTCCAAAGTACCCACACATATGTAAGCAACACTAATTTCTATTCAGTCCTTATCTCTTCTCTCATAACACATTTGAAAACAGGCCATAATCTGCAGAGCGACATTGCACTCACTGTGAAACAAAGAATATCTTTAAACTAACTCAACTATGAATCGTGTTCACAGATAAGAAATGTTTAGTCCAATCTAACATTATTGGCTGTTTGACCTCGTAGAGAGAGGCGTGGCTGTGGAACTTAGAGCTTTAAATGCGCGAGAGCATCATAGCTATGTTAAAAATTCTCTTCATATAGGAGAGGCCGTGGCTGAGTGGACTTAACCAGACTCTCCCCAAGGTGGCCCTGGTTCCATCCCAGGCGAAGGCAAAGTGAGATTTTTGGTGCAGAATAAGTTTTTGGGGCAGGTTTTCTTTGGGATCTCTGGTTTTCCCCGCTATCTCATTCCAACGGTACTCCATCTTGAAACTGTGCTTGCCATGCCTAATAGAATAATATTAGAATAAGTTCAAATAAATACATACACATAAAGTTATATACGTAGAGCAGGTTAAGATTCGTGAAGCTTGTAGGAACGCCAAGACAGAAGGCTCCAGGTATAGCAGAATACGTTGACCCCTTTTAAACGGGATCACTGTTTGTATTGACAATAAAAGGGTTTTTCCTGGGAACAGGAACTTATCAGAAAAAGAGCAAATATTTCTGCGAGCCTCTATAATAGCCACAACTAACGGAAGGAACGAACGTGAATAATTTACAAGGACATTAAATTGTGTCAAAATAGTCGTGTGTGTTTTCCTTCAAATCCAGGACGTCCCACTTTTTTTTAGACTTTATTAAAACAGAAACATGGAACTTCGCTTCCTGTGTGGAAGCGGGGTTAGGTGAGGGACATTTGATGGAGTAATATTTGGCAGATCTTGCGTGAGCACTCTGGAAATTGACGAATGATGTTTAAGCAGCAAGGATCGTGCTGCGTGGCGTAAAGTGTAAGGCCAGGATGGCAGGCATGGCTTGCGCCCTGGAAGTCAAACCGGGAATTCAGTGGCGGAGTAGAAGGCATTTTCTGGTGTAAAACTTAGCGGAATTTTCTGCAGGGTTCGGGCCTGGAGGGCGTTCCGGTACCTGTACGTTGGCGGTAGGGCGTTGTTGCGTTTGTGGGTTGGGATTGAAGTTCAATGAAGATGAGGTCGAGAGTCTCGCCCAGCATCTTGTAGTAGGCCTCGACACGATGCAGCTTTTTGTCGCAGGCAGCGGTGAGTTCTAGGTGTCGGTCTCGTCGTTGTGCAAAGTTGTTGATTCCGTCCTGTATGGAGTGGTGTGATTCGGTTGTCATCTTCTTGATTGATTCGTCTATTGCTTTGGGAACTGTTGTAGCGAGGTTGTTGTAGCTGTCTTCGATGCTGGTGAGTTTGCCGATCAGCTCCTCCATGCGGTCTAGTCGGGCTGAGAATTTTGTGAGTTCTGTTGTGAAGTAGGTCTGGATGGTGGTGAAGTTCTCTGCTGCTGTGTCTGTGATGGTCTCCTCGAGCTGGGTAAGAATCTCTGCTGTGTCAGGTGGTGTGTACGTGGAGGTTGGTAGGTTGATCGTGGCGGCGGAGGCGGCGGCGTGCTGTGATTCCATTGCAGCAAGGCGGACGTTGGTGTTGTGCAGTTCGGACTGGATCTTTGCTGTTGCTGTCTTGAGTTCCTCGGTGGCGAGGAGTGGCCCGTGGCTGGAGCTACTGGCGTGTTGCTTCTGCGGCTGTTGTTGGGGTAGAGTGGGCACTGTGCCTGGCCTGTGTAATGGTCGAAATCATCGCAGGTGGCGCAGTAACGGCGGCGTAAGTCATGGTACGTGCACTCGGGCGTCAGGGATGAGGCACCGCAGTAGTGGCATCGAGGTGGAGCGTCGCAGGTGGAGGCGTCGTGTCCATATCCGCAGCATCGCCGACATGGTGAGTGCCGTAACGCTCTGCTAGCCTCGATTCTGAGACACTGCCCTAACAAGGGCAGGCCCGTCCTCAAGGCAGCTTCATATTCGGCGATGTTGGCGAGCTTCAGGCGGACAAGGTGGAGGCAGCGTAGGGCTCCCTGTTTGGGGATAGCGTGGGCCCGGCGACTGGGGGAGTAGAGAGCGCCTCGGCGTAGGTCGGCTGCGTAGGATGACTAGAGGCCGCTACGTTGCAGAATGCCTGGCTGGTTCGAGCGGACGTAGTAGCTGCCTACTGCGTGGTTGTGGAGTCTGGAGCTGCGAGCCGAGAGGGCCCGTGAGCCGTGCATGGCTGCGGTGGGCTTCGGAGTCGAGCGGCGTCTGGAACTGTTTCGGCGTTGGGCTTTCGAGTCGCGGCGCTGGCCCAGAACTTTCCCCTCGGCTCGGCAGGCGACTTCCCCGCTGCTGCTGGTACTGGCAGAGAGGCGGGAGACTGCGCCCGAGAGCCGGGAGATGAAGTGCTGGCAGAAGAAGGCTGCGGTGGCTGCTGCTGCTTCGCTGCCCGGCTGGGTTGCTTCTTCTTCCCAGCGTGTTTCTTCCACATCGCTGTGAGAGAGGACGTCCCACACTTCTTTTTATGTGGGTGTGGCCCACACCCTAATCCATAGATAGGTCTCAAAGCTAGAGCAACCTGAAGGAAAACGTAGTGAAGTAGGACGTAGTGAAGTGCACGATGAAGAACGAAGTGGGCGTCCATCTTTGGTTACAGAAGAAATGGTTCACGCGATTGATGAGAAGATCCAGGAAAACCACAAGTTTATAATTAGTGCTCTCGCTATGGAATTTCCCCAAATCTCACAATCACTAGTTCATGAAATTGTTACCGAAAAACTGAAATTTCGTGAACTTTGTTCACGTTGGGTGCCAAAGATTTTTACTGAGCAACTCAAATCAAAACGGATGAGTAGTGCACTTCAGTTTTTGACCCTACAGGGATTTGGCTGTGACGTGTTTGACCACCCTCCGTACAGCCCTGACCTCGCTCCTAGAGACTTTCATCTGTTTTTGCATCTCAAATCTTTCCTTGGCGCTCAACACTTCAACATTGACGAAGAGCTGAAAGAAAATGTTTCCAACTGGTTGAAGACACAGGCGGCAAACTTCTATAAAGAAGGTATACAAAAACTTGTGCCTCGCTATGACAACTGCCTGCAAAATTTCAGCAGTTATGTGGAAAAGTAGTTAAAGAGTAGTAGAATTTTGTGCAATAAATAATTGTTTGTATCTGTACACAATTTAATTTTATTGCCAAACAGAACTTACTTTCTGGATGTACCTCATATATCTGTTTTCGTGAACATCTGACCTTATTTCTCGACATAGTCTGCATTGATGGTATACACTCGCTCCAGCGATGTTCTAGCATTTTCGTCCAATCGGAAAAGTAAGTTACGTCAAGGTCTGCAGAATACTCGTTGTGGGAGCTATTACTTCTTCATTTGACGAGAACGGCCTATCACAAAGCCAAATTTTTAACTTTGGGAACAGGAAGAAGTAACTTGAGGCTACATTTGGTGAATAAGGTGGATGAGGAACCAATTTAAAGCCCAACTCGTGCACTTTCGCCATTGCGATAGTTGATGTGTGCGATGGTGCATTATCCTGGTGAAAGAGCACATTTTGGGTTTCAATCTCGCTCACTTTTCAGACAAATCATGCTGCGAACGATCCAACAATGAAGCATAATAGGCTCCAGTTATGGTAGTTTATGAGGATTATTCCTTGGGAAACCCAAAAAATAGTGACCAGTAACTTAATAGCTGACAAAATGGTCCTTGCCCTCTTTGGTGTACTTTCACCAGCCTTTGTCCATTGTTTTGACTGCTATTTTGACTGTTGTGTGTAATGATTAGGGCCCGGATTTTGATAAAAAGTCATCTTTTTTCTGAGTAGTCACAGACAATGCTTATTGGAAATTAAGTGCATTCTGGAACAAATACGTTTTATATATATATATGGTTTTTATAGGTCATCAAAATGCATTTTTTCCACATTTTTATAATAGTCATTTTTTAACATATATATGCATTTTCCGGAAATTTTTTTCTTTTTCACTAATGCGCATTTTCATATGTAGCCTGCATTCGGGAGGCCCGAGTTTGATTCCCGTGGCCGACCTGACACTGACCCATGTTTTACACACACACACACACACACACACACACACACACACACACACACACACACACACACACACACACAACTGCATGTATATATCACTGTGACAATTTTCAAATACTGAGAGAAGTGGTGAATAGCTTAGATAGGGTAGATTCTAATGCAATTGAGAACGCACAGGATGTGTTTTCTAAAACTCAAATCCAAGGTAAATTAGCTTTCAGTAAATCAAAGTTTACATTTTAGACAGATACCATAACCCGGCTTGAAGAAAGTGGAATGACATTGGTTAAGTCGATTGAGTTAGTGAGGATTGCGGAAGAGAGGATACAAAATGTAAAAGGTGAGATTGGGGACAAAATTAGACAGAAACTAAAATTTGTGTTGACCAAAAATAAAGGATACCAAACAGTTTGTCAGATTGCCGATATCTTGTCAGTAGAAAACTTTAGAACTGATATTTTTGAACAAGATTTAACAGGCAGTAACAAGCCTAGTGTTTTATTAAATATGTACCTATAACATCTGTGGAAATGGAGAGAAGTTTCTCAAAGTATAAAACAGTTTTAGCTGACAACCGCCGTTCCTTTACTTTTGATAACTTGAAGATGACCAACGCTAAGTAAGGTATGTTTTGGCTAATGGGTACAGTAACTTATTTTTTTCACATTTTATAAAATTGAAAATGACCTGATGAATTTTGAATTTATTTATAATTTAGTAGCAATAATTGCACTATTTACTATGAAAGTTAATTTTAAATTGTGGTTATTCGAACCATATATTCATTATTTGTCTGTGACAGTTATTAATTTATTATTATGAAAGCAATTGTTAATTTTCGTTAGGTCATTTTCTTACATTTTATGTGCATTCTGTTTATATTTTAAGGGCATTTTATAGCTCATTTTTAGAGAATTTTTAGGTCAACAACTTCCGGACCCTAGTAGTGATGGATCAAAGTTTACACACGGCTACAAATCGGTGCCAAAAGTCTTGTGACTTGCGATTAAACATCGCCAAACACTCGATCTTTTTTTTTTTTTTTTTTTTTTTTTTTTGTAATTTACGTCCTCCAGCGTTAAGTCATATCGGACGCTGAATGAAATGGGTGAAATGATGCTCAAATGAGTCCGGGGTCCATGTAACTTAGAGCTACCCGACATTCGTCTTCCAGGATAAGGAAAAATCCCGGAGAAAACCTTATCCTGGTAACTCACCCTGACCGAGATACCAACTCGGGACCTCTTGAACATGAGGACACTTAATAAAAGTGTTCTTCCGGATGCGCTTTTTGTCGACTATGAGCAATCGCGGCAACCATTTTGAACACAGCTTTCTTATTGCCAATTTTTCATGCAGTATATTGTGCGCTCGCTCAGTTGTGATGCCCACAGCCTCAGCAATTTCATGAATTTTTTATTTTGATCTTGCACAACCTGATTGTGGATTTTTTCAGTGGTATCCAGTGTGGTGACCTCAATTGGGCGAATGTAGGCAGCAAAGAGTAACGGCGACAGTACACTGCCTTCCGGGACTCCCACCGCTATGGGTCTGACGGAGGAGAGTTTACCTTCGACCCGCACCCTGAAGGTTCGATCCCGGAGAAAACTATTAATCAGGGCAAGGTATGGGGAGGCGAGGTGTGCTTCCTTGAGCTTGTACAGCAAGCCCTGGTGCCACGTTATGGGGATGGCCTTGTACACGTCTAGAAGTACCGCGACGGTTTTGAGGTTGTCCTGGAAATCCAGGGCAGCCTTTTCCACCAGTCGCAGCAGCTGCAGGGTCGTGGAGTGATCCCAGCGGAACCCAAACTGGTGATGCGGTAGGAAGTGCCTTTCCTCGAAGAGAGGAGTCAGGCGGGCCAGGAGCATTCGCTCAAAAACTTTCGAGACGATTGGGAGAAGACTGATGGAGCGGTAGCTAGATGGAAAGAGCGGATCCTTGCCGGGCTTTAATATGCAGACCACCCTCGCCTCCTTCCAACAAGTTCGAAAGGGCGGAGGTAAAGGCATGCACTGTAAATCCGCGTCAAATGAATCACGGCTCTTTTAGAAAGGTTCCGGAGCATGAGTGCCGTAACACCGTCATGCCCTGGGGATTTGTTGGGTTTGAGGCTGCGGATTTGGGTTGCCACCTGTCTGGGGGTTACAATGGGGATATGGATCACATCGCTTGGTGGAGGGGGGTCCTCATAGAGGTATTCCACCACCTCCTCCACGAGTTCGGTGAACACGTCGTCCTGTGTGTCTTCCCGAGGTTGGACCTGAGACTCTAGATAGTCTGCAAAACCTGTGGCTTTCTCTTGGGGCTCAAAGGCGAGTCTCCCTCGAGTGCCATGGAGAGGATACTGGTACTTGTTTTTATCCTTCCGTAAGTAACGGATAATCCGCCAAGGGTGCTTCTCCGTGAGGTCTACCCGCTTCATGGTTGCCTTATAGGCCGCAGAGCGGTGAGCACGAAGCAGCCTTTTGCCAGGGATTTGAACCTCTCGTAGACTGCCTGTATCCTGGGGTGGCGGAAACGCTGCCGTAGCTTCCGAACACTTGCTTTAGCTCTAAGCAGCTGCCGGAGCTGATTTGGAATGGTCGTGGGGTTGAGCTGGTTTGTGGGAATGCGATATGTGTGAGCACGTACCACATTTAGGATTCGTTGGGAGAAGTCAGAAGCTGCTGCCACTTCCAACGCATCGATAGAGTCGATACATGGTCGTGGGTCTACTGACCGGCTCAGCTTCAGCAAAGAGCCAAGAGCAGCTGCAGGTCGCCCGGGTTCTCCCGGGCGGAGGGTTACACGCCACGGTACCTATCCGCTGTGCGGATTTACCCGTGCGGTAATATAGATGTAAGTTTTTGCGCAAGCTTGCGTGTCGTTATGTTAGACGGCGCAGTTGGCCGCTACTGATGCTTCTGGTGCCGGGATATTCCCCCTTGGGGGAACAGTGCCCGTTCCACCCTGCTTTTGCGGTCGCTAGCGAGCCGACAAGCCGTGGTGGAACCAGTAGCGAGAGGCCAGATGGAAATTGGGTTGATGGTATTGGTATTTCCAGGTCGTGCGCGCGTCCCAGGGCACGACTGCAGGTGTTAACGGCTTAGGTTCAGGATGAGTGCGCAGGATTTATATACATGCTAGAAGAGGAGAAGACGCGATCCAATCAGGTCTCACCTCTCATTTAACGTAAGTCAGTTTTAAAGCAATATTTCTGTTTACAACATTATTTGAGCACACCAGAGCGCGATTCAACTTTGGTGCTTCTACGACCACGTTTAAATTCATTGATCCAACAGTAAATAGTCTTCAATGTTGATTCAGAGTCCGCGTGAACTTCGTCCAATTAAGTTTTGACTTATGCGGCAGTCCAGTCTTTCAAGTGAAAATGTTTAATAACAGCATGGAACTGTTTTTTCCATTTTCAATCACAGCTATCACACTAACCAGTTCATATGGCTGTCAACAATGAACTGTATATTGCAGCACATTCAAATTTTTTGTACAATTTTTTGAATAATCAAGCTTACCACCCACAAAGTTGCAACAAAATTTTTTTATCGCTTAATGGAAATTTACCATACTTGTCAAACGACCCTCGTGTATAAAGAACTCGTATACATTTGCGAAGACATGATATTTATAACTATTTAACTGTTATACAGTCAGAATACTTTGCCCTCCCTAAATGTAAACTAATTCAAATGTACAATGTAATATAAATCTATGGTTCACCGTCATTCTGGAATCCTCATTTATTTTCATGTTTGTTCCATGAACTGTTCATATAAAACAATATGTCAATGTACATATTTTTTAATCGTGATAAATACTTGCCAGAGATGATTTCAATAAGACTATGCTGCGGTACAACAAGGGTTGTTTTGCAGTTGCGTGTTTAAATGGCAGATCAATGTAGCTCTTTATATAACCTCTCTGCAATATTTTGACATAGGCATATTTTATATTGTAATAATTTTTTGTGAAACTGTTATATTTTGCCAGTTACACCTATAAGATGCAATAAGAAATTAAATGGTATGACATGGTATTTTCAGGAAGCATAGCATGGACGATATTAACACGTAACATGGTGTCTTATATTTTTCCCAATTCAATCGTTTATTTCAGAAAGCACCTAAGAGACAAAATATCAAAAAATGTGTTTTTGGTGGTACTGTACAATTTAAAGGTAAATACATGTTTTAGTGCAGAAATAACCTATGTTCCATATCAGCAATGCTATTTTCAGCCTTCAAAATAATCCGTTTATTTCAGAAAGAACCCAAGCGCCGTCGCTTAGGTTCTTTCTGCAGTAAATATCACTAGTGACTGTTGGCAGCCTTGATGACATCATGTGTTTTGTGACTCGCTGTGACAATAACTCACAGCTACCCTGTACCTGGCCACTCATTTTCCTCTGTGACAGAGATTTTGGAAGCATAAAGCTTCTATTGAGAAAGATGGACAGGATTTAGCACTCACTTTCCTCTGTGACAGAGATTTTGGAAGAATAAAGCGTCTATTGAGAAAGATGGACAGGATTTAGCACTCATTTTCCTCTGTGACAGAGATTTTGGAAGCATAAAGCGTCTATTGAGAAAGATGGACAGGATTTAGCACTCATTTTCCTCTGTGACAGAGATTTTGGAAGCATAAAGCGTCTCTTGAGAAAGATGGACAGGATTTATACTCCTGATGAATATGCAGAGCTCATGCTAAAAGCTAGTAAGTCTGGCCGATTTACTGTATATCACCTCACATCAGACGATGTTCAAAAATGGTCGCCCAAATCATATAAGAAAGTACAAAATTCGGACGAAACATCAGACAGGAAAATACCCAAAAAAATAAGCAGCCATTCAAAGTCCAAGTACAGGCAGTTTCTCTACAACAAGGATACTCCGGGAAAAGTGGTAGCAAGCAAATTCATTGGAAGAATAATATCTACCTTCACATTGCTAAAAACTGCCAGCCCTCCGGAACTACCAAGAGAGAAAGCTTATTCTTTGGGGAAGGTATGTTTACTTTTATTTTACCAAGGTTATTTTAAACATTTATATTTTACTTTTAGCTAAACATTTTTGTAGGCTATAACAAATTTTAAATTATATCGGGTTTTGCACAGTGAGATTTTTGGGTTTAAGTCCCAATCAAGAGAGAGAGAGAGAGAGAGAGAGAGAGAGAGAGAGAGAGAGAGAGAGGAGAGAGAGAGAGAGAGAGAGAGAGAGAGAGAGAGAGAGAGAGAGAGAGAGAGAATACAAACAAGTTGATGAAATACACTGTTGGATATGAAGCCTTCTATGACACTATCATCCAATGGCCAACAACTAACAAGGAGTTGCCAGAAGACTAGGCAGAAGCTGAATAAGTGATTAGGGCCAGATCTCTGTATATAGACATACTGTAGCGTGTAGTCTACTTGTATTTTTCGATTTAGGCCTAATAAAACATTCTTTTTCATACTTAAGTATGTCTGTTACTCACGTTTGATACCAAAACAGGTAAAAATAATGGTTTGACTTAATGTCAATAATAATTTTTAAAAAATCACTTTGGATACACTCATTTATTGCAGAAACCACCTAAGTGCAACATTTTAAAAAAATGTATGACTCAAAAACTTAAAAGGAAAAAAAAAGAATAAAAATAGATTATTTCAATAGCATGTTTTTGATTTGGTAAAAAATATTTGAAGGAGACCAGACCTATACTTTAGCTGCAAAACAGTTTTTTTTTTTTTTTTTTTTTTTTTAGCTTTAGTTTTCCGAAAGTAGAAAAATGCGCACTTAGGTGGTTTCTGAAGTAAACGATTCAATTACATAAGATTCAATAACAAATGAAATGGTATCACACGGTATTTTCAGTAAACGTAACATAAACATTTTATTCCTTGTGTTGATATCTCATATCCATGATGTTTTAGTTCAAATTATTGAGCCACTTTGATAAAATAAAATGGAAGCTAGTTTTCATATAAAAATCTCGATTGGATTACTTGACAAATTCAACTGTATAAAAGAAGCTACGTATTTGCTAGAACATTTGAAACTTTACAAAAAATTCGTTCCTTCGTTTTTGCAATATTTAATAAAGTCTGAAAACACACCGTCAGTTTATCTTCAAAATCATACAATGGATTTCAAATCAATAATTATAAGTATTCGATTAATAGTGATAAATGTATAGACGACTCTTCATAGAACAGTCCTTACTTCTACACTTCAGCTCCATGTCAATAGATCTATTGGCATGTAACAGAAATCCTGCGGGACGAAATTCCGGTACACCGGCACCACTGATTTAATCCAGGCCATTGACAGCGTCGTTAATAATCAAAATATTTTTTTCTTGTCTTATAGCATAAAATTGTATTTCATGTAGGAAATGGAGAAACCTGGATCGGAGATGGCAGCAAGCCTATAATACTGAACAAGTTAAGTGTTAAATCAAGAACACGATTTTAGTGACACGACAAATGCATGCATACGATTATTATTATTATTATTATTATTATTATTATTATTATTATTATTATTATTATTATTATTATTATTATTATTATTATTATTATTATTATTATTATTATTATTATTATTATTATTATTATTATTATTATTATTATTATTATTATTATTATTATTATTATTATTATTATTATTATTATTATTATTATTATTATTATTATTATTATTATTATTATTATTATTATTATTATTATTATTATTATTATTATTATTATTATTATTATTATTATTATTATTATTATTATTATTATTATTATTATTATTATTATTATTATTATTATTATTATTATTATTATTATTATTATTATTATTATTATTATTATTATTATTATTATTATTATTATTATTATTATTATTATTATTATTATTATTATTATTATTATTATTATTATTATTGTTATTATTATTATTATTATTATTATTATTATTATTATTATTATTATTATTATTATTATTATTATTATTATTATTATTATTATTATTAGTAGTAGTAGTAGTAGTAGTAGTAGTAGTAGTAGTAGTAGTAGTAGTAGTAGTAGTAGTAGTAGTAGTAGTAGTAGTAGTAGTAGTAGTAGTAGTAGTAGTAGTAGTAGTAGTAGTAGTAGTAGTAGTAGTAGTAGTAGTAGTAGTATTTATCTATTTTGTCAACTTTCTACCGGTGGCATAATTCATTCTGTGAAGATTTTTGATAAGCGTATGGTGTGTCGTACATAGGCCTCTGTCGAAAGCCAAAGATTAAAGTAATCCAATATTTCCTTAAGTGTTTTCTCAGCAATCAATCCCGCATTCTACACAGGCACATATTTTAAACCGATACGTTTTCGGTGCCGAAAAACTAAAGGTAAATAAAGATAGCAGTTGAATTTCTAATAAAACTAAAAACAATGGAAACCAGTTTAGAAAAACAAGAAAAACACCAAGTCTGCTATATCCTGTACTTTTTTCAGAAGAACGAATAATTCCAATGTTTGTTATTGCCAGTTTGTTATTTTGTTTTTATGTATCTAAAATTAGTGTTTAATAAAAGAAAGATGATGCAAATAAACCGTATTTTATTCTTAAAAATATATTATTTTAAAGTAAAACATTTCAATCCCAAACCAACAGTTTTTATTTGAGGATTCTGCTATTTTAATAAAGATCACAGAATAAGCAGACCCATGGATTTAGAGGTAGCCATTATGTTCATCAGTATTATGGAACTTTTAAATTAAGGGTTTCCTGAAGATTGAATAAAATGCCGCTAGCTAAACAACCAAAATTGAGAAATCTAATTTAAGTGGACACTAGTTAAATATAATTCACTATCACTGACCCAGGTTACTTAGCGCTAGAAAAATGTTATATTTAATTGAAGAGCGAAAGTAATAAATAAAGTGAACATTTACCTTACTGCTTTCTTTAAGCTGCACTATCTGAGAGCAATGAACACAATGGAAGAGATGAAGCTATTGAGTATGTGATTTGCACAACACCGTATTCTTTGACCTATATCTGCGAGCTGAAGGCCACAAGCTCGCGGTTTTACTACTGTCCAAGAATTGACAAAACATGCACTCGTGCGCTAGTTATATACTCCTCTGTTTTCAAGGTAAAACTTTCACTTATTGCTGGCGCGACTTTTATTCTTCTTCTTCTTTAATTCTACGATGAATGACAATAGCAATTCAAGTCCTCCCCTCCATTTAAAGTTCATTGCTCTGTCCAGAAGCGATCCTGACATTGGTGTTAAGTTATATCTCAGGTGAACGAACGTCCTTCAATGAACGGGAGTACCTTCTTGACGTGCCACTGCTAATCTCATGCCGGCACTTAAAACGGATCGCGATAAGATCAGGTGGAAATGAGGTAATGTGAAGTGAAACGCCATCACAGGATCATCGATACGCCTACGTTATCGCAAAAAAAAAAAAAAAAAAAATGTTTTGCTGGGTATTTTATTACAAACGTGTGCAAATTATTGGACTCAATGTTGGTATTTTTAACATATACCGTTTATTTTCTATTTATTTAACAGAAATAATATGACAAAATATTTTTTTTAACTCTTGGTATTTTGTATGCATTCCTTTAGCCTTTATTACTATTTTGATGCGTTTAGGCATGCTCTCTACAAGAGTGGAGAACTTTTCCTTTATTTCTTCATCTCTGTGCCAAATGCTTATCAAGCCCTCAATAAGCTGAACTTTTGTTGTTATTTTCAATTTTTTCAGTCTCTGTTTAACAATACCCTATAAATTCTCTATTGGATTCAAATCTGGGCTATTCCCCGGCCATGGTAGTACTTTTACATTGTTTTCTTTGAGGAACTGGGTTACAGATTTTGCTCTATGGCCGGGAGCACTGTCATGCAAGAACACAAAATCACTATTTGGAAACTATTCTTTACTTTGCGGAAATAGCTTTGTTTCTAATACACTTTTATACTGTTTCTGCTCCATAGATGCCACAACTATGTATAATCTTCCAGTTCCATGGACAGACATACAGCTCCAGACCATTTTTGATGCTGGATGCTTTACTCTTTGATCGACACACTGAGGGGAAAATGCTTCTTTATCTGTCCTTCTCACATATTGGCTGCTCTCTTCACATACTTCAAACATGGATTCATATGAGAAAATTACCTGTAACAATAAAAAACCTCTATTAATATTAAACAGTTTTAAAATTGCTCAAAGATATTATAACAAAACCAGCAATGAGAGAAACAAAGTTTAGGCTGTTTATTTCATTTCCATAAAATTTACATGTAGATATTTTAATTTTATGCTATATACAATTTTCATACTATTTACCTTTCTCCAAAATTCCACTGGCTGTTTCTGCATCTCTTTGGCCCATTCTAAACGTTTTTTGCCATTGCAGGTGTCAGTTTAGCCTTTTTACGAGGCCTGTGTGTTGGTAAACCTTCTTCACATAATCTTCTGCGAACTACTGAGGCTGATATTTCTGTACCGTACTGCTTTAGTTGATTACTGAGGTCAATGCTGGTTGCTCTTCTATTTTGTTTTGCCACCTGCACAAGTTTTCTTTGCACCCTTGGTGATAGCTTTCTTTTCCTCCCACATTTTCCATCCCTTTGTGAGGTCAACGTATCACGAATGTTAAAGGTTGATTAATGCGACTAACAGATTTTTGTGAAATACACAATTTCTTAGCTATTTTACGTTGTGAATAAAGAGTTTCCTTCAAAAGACTCTCAGTTACAGCTACTTTCCTTGGAGATAAGTCAGCAGTTTTACCAATAAACTCACTTTTGAATCAATGTGAATGCTAAGGATAGGATACACGATGTTACCTGGCTTGAGATCAATTTATAATAAATACTGTGGATATATTAGTTATAAAACACAACAGAGGCAAATATTACCAATCTTTAGTTACTACATTCACCAAATGAAAGCAATATGACCAAACAGTTGGATAAACAGACATGAAGAACATGGCTGCCCTTAATTCAGACCTATCACCATATTACTATAAGCAAAAGAAAAATCCCCAGCTATTATTAAGAGGGAAATTTCATTGAATATGCTTCATATTATAGCAAGGAAAAGAATTACGACAAATTGAAATAGGTTACGGCGGTAAATAACTATTATTTTGAATGTTAAACTGAAGCAAAGTTAAAAAAAAAAGCATGAATGAGCCTAATAATTTGCACACGTCTGTAGATTGCAAGCCCGTATCCAAATCAAAATTTCACTATTAAGATTTTACTGATAGTGCTACATAGATGAAAAACAATCGTATTCCACACAAATGCTCGTTTTCGAGCATTTAAAAGGAAAGATCCGTGCGCGTGAAAGAATGCTTTGAACTGCGTAACTTAAAGAAATAATTGTGGGAGGAATACCCAAGAGGATAATTCCAACCTCTTTCAAGTAAGCAAAATAAATATTTTCGCGCAGATTTCCACGAATATTTTTCCCTGCTCCAAACTACACTTCACGTTGGAAAAATATCTTTATTTCCCTAGCCTCAATAACAACTCCAATAGTATTAACATGTTTTACATTTCAGATACTGGCCTGAGGATTTTTTAACATACGGTCTTCAAACCTTTAAGTGAATTATTTTTCAATCTTGTATAACACTCATTTGCTGCAAGAAAAAGGTAAAATGCATTGATATTACAATTTACGTCAAATCATTTTATCGGTAGAAGTAGAGTTTTGAAGACATTCCATATTATATTCTTAAAATGTCCCATATCAAGGTGCAAATGAGGGCACCTTCTCTCTGATACTTTCATGCCCGATTTCACCAACAGATGTTAAAATCGACGTTAACAAATGTAGTTTAACAATTGTATCAGCGCTATCAAAGCTGTTAAATTTCTTGCATTTCACCAATCTATTTTCTGAAAATGTTAGCAAATATGTGTTAACGCCAAGAAACTTGTAAATATTGCAGCAATAGAAGGATATGGATGAGTCGTATTATCTTCTGAACTTACTGCGATGCGCTTTTGTTTTCATTTTCTTCTGCACCGCAGTCTGCACACAGCTAAAAAATGGCGGCTAAACAAACTCGTAAACAAAAGCCGTGAAACAAATTTCTCATCGATGGAGAAAGAATTGTTAATTGAATTGGTGACGAAGTATAACGATATCGTGGAAAATAGGAGGATGGATGGGGTGAATGTAAAAGAGAAAGATGTCACGTGGGAAAAAATTGGAAACGAATTTATATCAAATGTATTTCTCATTACTAGAAACATGAAACATATTACGTAAATTGAAAACGAGGTGCGAAGAAGTACAAGTGACGAGTGACTTGAACGTTTCAAGACGGAAGGTGGACAGTGTATTATCCACATAATTCAGTCAATTATAAAATCGCAAAGTTATTAATACTTGAAGCAAAGGCGAGATCGGCATATTCCTTTCGATGCATGTTCTAACCTCTCTTGCACTTCCGCAGTAACCTTCATAGCAACATGTTTCGACAGTCTATACCTCCGTAGAAAATTTTCTTCGGATAGATCCTCAAAATAATTTCTCCTCATAGGCCGTATTCTTATTATGAATGTCATTTTAAATATATCAAATCGACAACAACAGCTGCGTTCACGCACGCCATCTTGACTATTGACAATTGTTAAACACTTAACATCAGAAATCTGACTTGTTAGTTTAACAAGAGATTTAACACGAGTGTTATTCTAACACTTGTTGGTGAAATGCAATTTTTGTTGTAACTATTGTTAAACACGTATTAAGTCTTAACATCTGTGGGTGACATCGGGCATCAGTATCCTGACTCCAAGGCAAATAAAAGGAACAAAAAAAAAATAAAGAAAGAAGCAGAAGACACTGTGAATCTAAGATCATATTGCTCAGTTTAAAGTTAATTTTAGGAAACCTTTTATTGTGAAGAACGTAAAGTGGATAAAAGGTTCGCCTTCTATTTAAATGTTATGCTATACAAAGGACCCAAAACATTTACAAATGATGGATAAAGTCGTATTTGTATTCCACACCAAACTTCTAGTGCGTTCAGAGTTTATAAATATCCCACCCAAAAATTCCATATCCAAAGTTCAAGGGCAATGAATATTTTCCTTTGTGTTTATTTTTTATTTTTTGTTTTCTGTATTTATTTACAGGTTTTCTGAATCTTAAAAAGGATACCCAAAATAAACAGTGGCCTCTGTATGAAGATAATTTACACAAAAGTGATTGTAATAATTATAAGGAATCACATATTTTGGTTACTGGTATTCAAAGCAAAATTTGCATCTAAATTTTCTGTAAATGTCTTGTGAAACCCTCTTCATTTTTTTAATGTTATATAACTGGG
Organism: Mantis religiosa; assembly: GCA_030765055.1. Lineage (NCBI taxonomy): Eukaryota > Metazoa > Arthropoda > Insecta > Mantodea > Mantidae > Mantis > Mantis religiosa. The sequence goes on from CM060948.1 coordinate 277,721,716, forward strand.
AAACCTAGAGAGATACGTCAAAACTAATGAAAAAATGCAGAATTCGTTAAACATATCCAGTTTGTGCAACTTCCACCATTTTTGAAATGCTAATCGTTTTACATATGTTTAAATTTTGCCGGACTGGGTTATATTAAGTTTCAAACTGAGAGATTTCCTTTTTTATCACATGAATTCATAACAACGCCTAATTCAACAGCCTTGAAAAGCTTTCACTGCTTTGTCTAAGGGTTATGTGTGCAAGTACATTTAATGTTAGTACATCCAATCTAGAATCTTATATGGAAATTAATTGTTCTTTCACACTGGCCCAGTGTAGGCTAAAGTATGGAACGATAGAGTCAGACTGAAAAACTCAATGCTATAGGCGGGATTTGAACCACGGATCTTCTGATTGCCGTCCAGCCGCTCTAACCCTTGAGCTACTTTGGCCAACATGCCGACATGAAATTAAATTCTCCAACTGACTCGTGTTTCTCCCGGTAAACCACTTAGGAGTTCTCATAAACACATGAGACAACTACCTCAAAGGCAAATTACTATGCTGTAAGTACTTTAAGGCCCGGACTTTATAGTTAACAACTATTAGGTCAAATAATGGAAATTAATTGTTCTTTCACACTGGCCGTGTGTAGGCTAAAGTATGGAAAGATGGAGTCAGACTGAAAAATTCAATGCCATAGCCGGGATTTGAACCACGGATCTTCTGGTTGCCATCCAGCCGCTCTAACCCTTGAGCTACTATGGCCAACATGCCGAAATGACATTCAGTTCTCCAACTGACTCGTGTTTCTCCCGGTAAACCACTTAGGAGTTCTCATAAACACATTAGACAACTACCTTAATGGCGACTTACTATGCTGTAAGTACTTTAAGGCCTGGGCTTTATACTCTTTCATGCTTTACCCTACACACGGCTAGTGTGAAAGAACAATGACTTTCCATTAATTGTACCTAATATGGTTAACTATAAAGCCCGGGCCTTAAAGTACTTACAGTATAGTAAGTCGCCATTAAGGTAGTTGTCTCATGTGTTTATCAGAACACCTAGGTGGTTTACCGGGAGAAACACGAGTCAGTTGGAGGATTTAATGTCATGTCGGCATGTTGGCCATAGTAGCTCAAGGGTTACAGCCGCTGGACGGCAACCAGAAGATCCGTGGTTAAAATCCAGGTTATGGCATTGAATTTTTCAGTGTGACTCTACATTTCCATAGAATCTTATAGTTTTTATGTGTAATTTGGCTTCTTAATAACAGTATTCATAAATAGGGAAGAAGGCAACGTACATGCTCTACTTTTATTCCAGTCGCATAGAGCTTAACCAACCTCCGGGGCACATTACAAAAAATTCTTCGCAGCTACTGTGATAGCTCTATCTCCAATATTCAAACGACAACATGACTTCTGAAGTAATCACATCACCAATGTTGTACAAGCTACAGCTAAGAAACGCCTAGCTATCGTTATAGATGGCATCACACTTCGTGAATAAATACATACATACTTGCTGAAAGTAAAATAACTCATCCATCTCATTTAAATTCTGCCTCTGGGATCTTTATTCTCACATCTGATTTTATCTCTCAGATGCAAAAGCTGTCGAAAACCTCACTGCTAACTACAACTCCATCACAATTGACAATGTTGTTCCTCCTATCTGTCCACTGTTGATACCCAAGGAAAGAGTAAATGTGTCCCATAATTCCCATTAAGGTACTGTTAAAGTGCATTGTGGAATATGGGTTGAAAGTATCTTCCATTACGCAATTATGTACTTGAACATGTTCCTGCAAGAATGCAGGTTAATTTTGAAGGTACAACGTTCTGTATGTATTTTTCATTAGATACTCCCGTATGCTTCACTTGTAAACAGGAAGGACTTGCATCCAAGCACTGCAAAGGGAACCCTGCTTCTATTTTACAACTGGAATTTCATTACGTAGATAATATGGACGTTAGCAATGCTGGCAGTAATAATAGCACTTGTACTGTCCAGAAAGAAGTTTCTGCACGACTAGATACTCAAAACACAGTTCTACAATCATAACCAAATCTTAATAATGCACCAAAAAGCATTTCAGGTAGAAAACGACCTCTTTCTTCCTCCAGCCAGGACACAATAACTGTGCTGATTTTTCCGAGGATAATGGCTAACGAGCCCTGCATGCAATATCTACGGTTAAAAAGATTGATACTAGGTTGTCACTTCCAGCAAGCCGCCTCTGTAGTTATGAGGCAGCGTGTCTGCTTCATGTTCAAGAAGTGCCGAATTCGAATCTCGGTTAGGGTAAGTTATCTGTATCAGGTTTCTTCCGAGGTTTTCGCTTATCCTGAGTCATATATATCAGGTAACTCTAAGCTCTATGGATACTGGGCTCATTTGCGCATTATTTCACACATTATTACTTAATTTTGGAGGACATAATTAAGGGTGGGGGGAAGAAATAAATTTTCAGTAACTTACCTATACCTATTAGTAATGCCATTTAAGCTTGTATTGAATGCCATACCTTACAAATTTGCTCTGAACCTTTTGATGCTTTTGAGCGTGTTAAGGGTATAAATTTTGTGCCTATTGTTCTTTAGTATTCGCACCAAGGAATGATTTCTTTCGTAGATGAGAAGCAAATGGGGAGAGTCTTGGGCGAAAAGTAAGGCAACTGATGGAAAAGATAGGTATAGGACATATTTGGAGAAACGAGGAGTATTATTATTGGGGCTTTTGGAAAGAGGTAGAATTAAGGCTGGAAGATTTAGATAGCCAAGTTATATTTACCAGTGTAAGGGAGAAAAGGTCATTGAGGACATATAGGGAAATAAAGCCAGTGTGGGGGAGGGAGAAGTACATAGATGTGTGTAATAAGTCAGGGCGAGGAAGATTTGCCTGGGCAAGGACAGGAGTTAGAAATTTGAAGGATATTAGACATGAAAAGGATACAGGGAAATGCCTAATGTGTGGAGAAGATAATACAGATTGGCATAGTGTATTTTACTGCAAACAAGCAAACATATGGAGAGAACAAATTTGACAACAAAAGTGGGACAGTTTTAGGGATGGGGGGAGGTATTAATAATAAAGAAAATGTTATTGGTAAAAGGAGAAAAGAATGTAAGAAATATAGGTGAATATCTGGGGAAAGTTAGAGAGAAATGGTTAAGATTGATGAAGAATAAATAACAATTAAGGGCTGGAAAACTAGAACGAGGGATACAAGGGAGAGGAGGGTCATCAATACACGGAAAACCAGGGGTTATGTGTATTGAGACCGAGACTTGGGGCAAGCAGGTAGGGAGGGTATGTTAGATGTAATATTCTCACAATGTTGAGTTCCTGCTGGACACAATATCCCCATTACAGTCATAGAAATATGAAAGACCTAAGCAGCGGTTTGAAAGAAAACTGGTTGCCACTATTAAAGGAAAGACACTCCTGGCTCTGTTGATACGGTTATTCCCATATGAGTAGCTCTTCTGCAATATTCAAAATGGCCAAATCCATTTTACCATGGAAGCCTACCAGGATTTTACACATATGACGAATATCTTAAAATTCTTATCACAGCAGAGAACCCCTTTGCAATTTATCTACAAGAAATTAATTTTTTCTGGTGAAGACGTTGCTGATTTACCTACGTCATTATTCTGCGCAGATAAAACCATCATAGAGGTATACATGCTAATGGTTGAGTAGTGTAGCGGTTTATTGTGGATGAATGTGGTGATGATGGATTTCTCAACTTGGGTGAAGTTCTAGCAACATTTCTTGAAGTTCATAACGGCGATGTTCTCTGCACCCGGGGTCGAGGTACCGGAACGGAAAAATATTCAATTCTGCTACTGATTGATTAACTTCTCAATCATACTTTCCCAAAGAAGAATACTTTATTCGACATACACAATTCGATACTTGTTCTTACATTTTGAAGATTATTGATAATTGCCTTTACTTCTACTAATGAGGCAAAATAGTAATTATAGATTAATAGCACATCAGCTATTGATGCGTCGATTATGCATCACATAAAGGCGTCCATTTGTAACTGCTTATATGCACACTTGCTATCCTCTACGAATGTTCCTTGCACAAGACCTGGTTCCGGCAAGGATTCCAACTTCCTCATTATATTATCATGGTTACACAAATTCTAAACGTTTGTTGTATCATTCTCATGGCTTTCTTTACTTTAAACTTATATTTTAACATAAATTACAATCTCTTCAACTATTCTTAGTACATTCATTTTAAAAGAATCCAGAAACAACACAAAACATCTGCTACAGTAGTAAACACACACACACACACACACACACACACACACACACACACACACACACACACACACACACACACACACACACACACACACACACACACACACACACACACACACACACACACACATATATATAAAACATTCCCTGCAAGGGATTCCTCTCCATAATCAGATAGGAAAAGTAGCTGCGACGCTTATTTTATCAATTCCATTATAACCATACAATATTCATATTCCAAAATAGTAACGATTTAGATTATACAGATCTTCAACCACTACTTCAATAGCTTCCTCAACCCATTTTTGAGTAACATCAAGAGCCACCATAGTGTATGGGGATGTTCTAACACAAACGTTAGAAGCAAAATAATACAGAAACATATTATTCAAAATGACTTAATTATTTTAAACTCTCTTCAACCTACACATTACGCCATCTCAAAGGTACTTCAGTAGCATAAACTTAAAAATATCTAATGCTTGTTTCACATAAGCTTGCCCCGTATCTCTTAACGGTCACGTGACCTTGTCACCTCTCATAGGCTGCTGTCGTGGTATAGGTTATTGTGCGGTATACATTAGTTCGTTATTTAACATGGTGTATATCTTTATATGTTGGAACAGAATTGTCAAATTTATATTTTCGTAACTGCTTGAATTAAATATATTACCCAACAGAGTTGATTTATCTGAGATGCATGTTATTTCTTAAACAAAGTAAAGAGGAGGTTCCTTTGCTCTCAAGCACATGGCACGATAGCACGTGATTTAGCGGTAGTGATGACATATTTGTTTATATAACTTTTATCACTGACCTTGTTTTGAACTTGATTAATCATATTTCGCCATTGGAAGGTGTGTTGTGCCGAGTGCGAGAGCTAAATTATTATATTGGTCGTTTATTGCGCGTGTACTTATTATATGCATAATGACAGAGTCTACCGCCAGTTTTTCGCTGAAGCATCGCAAGGAAAAGCCTTTACAAAGCGGCGAAAAGAGAATTGTGTTGCATGTGTTTAATGCACTCACAGAGAAGAATCCGTCTTTGTCAGTGAGAGAAGTCGGACAGCTGTGCTCTGAACTTACAGGTGTGAGTGTTAGATGCGTAGGAACATCGCGACATTAAATTGAGACAACAGGAAAGATTACCGCTCCAGGGGCGATATTACTGTGTGGCGAAGACGTTATTTAAGGACAATCAGACTGTACCGGGATACAAGTCGCAAAATATACTACCTTGACGAGACTTGGGTGAATGAGGGACACACGACAAGTATGGCGTGACACGGCTTTTAAGACTGAAAGGCAAGTAATTTTGCAAGGTATGTGTGCTGCTTTAAAAAATCCCAGTGGAAAAGACCGAAGGCTTTCATTATAAACTTGTTTCAGTTTCATTGCTCATTCAATCACTTTCAACTTGCTCGGTTTCATTATAAAATTCATTATTTTTGCATGCCTTCATATTCTTATTTGTATGATTTTATCTATCTTCCTGGCCATTATTATGACGTTTAATGCAGGTTTAAATGGGACGGGAAGGCACCGCCTATGGCGCGAAAGCATTAGCCAATTAGAGTGAGGGGGAAGGTAGTTGTACGCGGAGTGATACATGTCAGCGGGGCAAGGTTATATGAAACAAAGATTAGTCCTGCAATAGCACACAACATCGACTGGTATGTTTGCTCCTATCATCTAGTTAGCGACCATTTTCCCACCATTACTTCCATATGTACCACTATTGTTTCCTGTCCTGCAACTCCAAACATGATTTTCTAAAAATTTTAGTGGTTATAGTATAAAAAGCTGGTTATTAAAGGCGATAACATCATTAGCGCAATTAACTGCTACAATTCTACATCAACTATCAATGCTGTTCCATAATTGTTGTTGATTGGCCTTGTAACATCACAATAAGCATTTCTAAGACAACCATACACTGCAACCCTAAAGCTATACCAAGGCAGAACAACACGAGTAAAGCTGTCATAAGAAAACAAACACTAACCCTTCTATCAATTTAAAAAGCTACCCTCCACTAAAAACAAAACTTCCAAAAAATTCGTGTACAGATTCGGAAAGTCATTAAAGTAGTTAAAAGGTACTGCTGGATTTTATATGTATCTTCTACGAATAATTTTCAGCGCTCCCACTTCTGCAGCTTGGAACAGAATTAACCTATTGTCGCGAGGCTTTGTTTCGTGGCGGGCTGTGGTCCGCGCATGGACAAACGCCGTGAGACAGAGAGCGAAGCAGGGAAAGAAAGAGACAGAAAGCGCCCAAGCCACGCCCACGAAGTAGATGAGCGCGCAGGCACTTGCTGAGGGGAGATGGGAAGGGAGAGGGGGAGACGGAGTGATGTCTGGATAATTCTTTTCCTTCCCTCGCCACCGTGAAAGATGGTGTTATTTCGGTAACTTTCGAGAAACGATGGTTCGATTATAAATAAGGGAGAGGGCAGTCTGGCGGAGAGCGGTGTACGAGACACTTTGAGCTGCGTAGGAGCGGAGACATCTTGTACGGGAGGGAGCAGGCGCTCGCCGGTAAGTTCACTTCGCAGTCTAGACGGGTAGGATAGTAAGACCAGAGTAAGTAAGACCACTAGGCTGGTGCCATGACGCATTTCAAGGGTTCGGTCCGCTACTATCCGCCCTTTTCAGCGCTCCCTAACTGCCCCTTTGTGACTATAAGCTATTTTCCTCTGTCCTATTTACTCTGTTTTTCATATAACCTTGCCCCGCTGACATGTATCACTCCGCGTGCAACTACTTCCCCCTCACTCTAATTGGCTAATAGTGCCATACGCCATAGGCTGTGTCATCCCGTCACATTTAAACCTGCAGTAAACGTTATAATAATTGCCAGTAAAATAGATAAAATCATACAAATAAGGAACTGAAGGCATGCAAAAATACAAGTTTGTAATTAAACTCAACTCAATTCAGTCTAGGGCCTTTTCCACTGGGATTTTTTTAAACCAGCACACATACCTTGAAAAAATGCTTGTCTTTCAGTTTCAAAAGTTATGTCAAGCCATACTTTACTTTTCGTGTGTCCTTCATTCATCCAAGTCTCGTCAAGGTAGTATATTTTGCGATTTGTAACCTGGTACAGTCTGATTGTCCTTAAATAACGTCTTCGCCACACAGCAATATCGCCTCTGTCTCTTAGCACATTTTTCTTCCTCTTTTTTTCATTCACAAACCCCAGCTGTATAAGCAATCTATACAGACTAGATCTGCTGAAATTTGGTAAATCTGCATCATCATTTACAGCAGACAAAATTTTATTTATGTTAAGGAGTTCGTTTCTAAGGAGAAAACTATGCACATGACGACGTACAGCACTTTTCACGAATCTAATTCTCCGAGCGCTCGCTATTGTTTACTCCTGCTTTTGCCTGAAGTGATAAGTTCTCCAGTTGTCTCAATTTCACGTCGTGGTGTTCCTACGGACCTAACACTTACACCTGTAAGTTCAGAACGCAGCTCACTCTCTCACTCACAAAGACGGATTCTTCTCTGTGAGTGCATTAAACACATGCACCGCAAATTTTTCGCTGCTTTGTAAAGGCTTTCCCTTGCGATGGTTCAGCAAAAAACTGGCGGTAAACTGCCATTATACTTATAATAAGTACACGCGCAATAAACGACCAGTAAAATAATTTAGCTCTCGCACCCGGCACAACACACTTTCGAATGGCGATATATGACTGATCCAGTTCACAACAAGGTCAGTGATATAGGTCATATAAACAAAAATGCCACCACTACCACTAAAGCACGTGCTATTGTGTCATCTGAATGGTGCGCTAAAGCAAAGGAACCTCCTCTTTACTTCGTTTAGGAATTAACATGCATTTCAGATAAATCAACACTGTTGCGTAATATATTTAATTAAACACTTACGAAAATATAAATTTGACAATTCTCTTCCAACATAAAACGATATATCGCCATGTTAAATAACGGAATAATTTTTACCCCACAACAGTCTATACCAGTCTATACCACAACAGCAGCCAATGAGAGCGGATAATGTCACGTGACCGTTAAGAGATACGGGGCAAGCTTATGTGAAACAAGGATAACTTTACCGTCATAACGATTCATAGAATAGCAAACGTTGTTTTAATTGTATTCCTGCCCGCTAGGAGACAAACCTTTTACCGAATCTGTTACTGCCGTCCACAGATAGCACCACGTGCAAAACACGACAAGCCGGAAGATTATTGTAACTTTTATACGTTTTCACAACACTGTACATAATTTGTCTGTTTGTGTATGGTCTAGACGTCGTTGCCGTTTATCTTGTGGAACATAGGGCAGCAGTAATGTATATTTACACTGTACTGTATGTATAAATATTTGTTTTTGAGAAAGGAATTCTGGTGACATATTTCTGTGGTTCTCGAAAATTCTTTTTGTGACTTAAATGACGATTTATAGTCGCACAGATCGTATTTGTTGCAACGTTTATAAAATTCTGATGAGCAAGCTGTTTGTGAACGTCTGTTTATAATGCCTCACAAGCCGTAGGATTTTAATGGAATCTGACGTTTGCGAGAAGACTCCAAAACGATTAAGGGAAGTTTATAAGAGTCAGCTAAGAATCGAACCTGTGCCATTGCGAATTATAACACAGGAGACGTTATAATCCGATTCCGCTTTTCCCAGACTTGAATCATTTGCTGGGCGTTTTAATAATATAACTTAAATGGCAAACGCTCTTATCCATTTTATTGAGGTACACGAGACGTATCTTACGCATAAATGTAAATAAACCGTTTCTAGAGGAACCTCGGGTCGAACTGCCGAGTGCACCCGTCTGGAACCGCCTCGGTAGCGTGGTGGTAGCATGTCTGCCTCACGCTCTAGAGGTCCCGAGTTGGAATCCGCGGTTTCCCTTATCCTGAACGACGAATGTCGGGTAACTCTAGGTTCTATGGAAATCGGGCTCATTTGAGCATCATTTCATCCACTCCATTCATCCTCCGATATGACTTAACGTTGGAGGACGTAAATAACAGAACAAAATCCTCACGTCGGGGAGTTGTTCAGATTGGGTTGGACTCGAGGGGCTCGTGTGTTCCCGACACCCACGGGAAATTGGGTACCTACGGCCAAGCTACGGACACACGGAACGGTTTGAGAGTTGCCTCATAATTATCGGATACTATCCTGTAGAGGAAGTAGAAGGTGTGCTAGATCACCAGGTGGGCCCACCGAGCTTTTCGGTGGCCTTCCCTGCGAAGTTGACGCGCGTAAGTGGCGTATCTACTTCCATCCTTTCTTTTTAAGAAATCAAGTGGTGCCTCATCGAAAGAACCCCGGAGTTATCAATCGCTCCCGGGTTGATGGAGGTTAAAACTGGTAAAAAAGGAAAACATGAAAAGAAACCGACTGAGTGCTGAGGCCTACAGGCATATCAGCAGACAATGGTTCACTATGAGTGAATCAAAGTTCCAACAAATTTGAAAACCCACACCATAAGCGGCTTTGAAAGCATAAAAAGCATGCCATGTCATGCCATGCCATGTGGTACTGGCTGACTGTATTTAGACAGAAGGCTTTTGCTGCGTGCCCACCCGGGTTTTAAGAGTTTTACCATAGGTAAGGTATTGAATTTGGCATATTTAGTGTAGGTCGTTGTGTTTGGTCATTCAAATTAACATGAGGTATATACACCTTGAAATTTTAAATAAAACAACAAATAACTTGTCAACTCCACAATTTTCGTTGCTGATTTCTAAGATATTCTTTTTTTATTTAAAATTCCAAGTGCTTATACCTCCTATTCATTTGAAATTCCAAACATAACAACCCACATTTTAAACATTTAAACATCACTTTTGACTTGCACTCTGTCTTATACAGCAAAATATTTAATAAAACAAATTTTTTAAATGCTTATCGTAAAGTTGGAGTAGATAAGAAAACATCGCTGTGTAGTAGAGTGGGTTGAGAAAGTAGTGTGACTATAATACATTAGTTTACCCCTATTAAGATTCATAGACCAGCAAACGTTCTTTTAATTGTATTCCTGCCCGCTAGGAGACAATCCTTTTACCGAATGTGTACTGCTGGCCATAGATGGCACCACGTGCAAAACACCATAATCCGGAAGATTATTGTAACTTTTTATACATTTTCAGAACATTGTACACAATTTCTCTGTTGGGTTACGGTCTAGACCTCGCTTGCCGTTTAGGTTAAGGAAATTTAGGGCACCAGTAATGTATATTAACACAATACTGTTAGTACAAATATTTGTTTCCGAGAAAGGAAGTCTGGTAAGGTGGATGTATCCCTGTGGTTCTTGAAAATTCATTTTGTGATTTTAATGCCGATTCCCCTTCTTAATGCCAATTTTGTTGGAACTTTTGTATAAATCTGATGAGCACGCCCTTTGTAAACGTCTGTTTATAATACCTCACAAGCCGTAGGATTTTAATGGAATTTCACCTTGCGAGAAAACTCCAAAACGATTTAGGGAAGTTCGTCACGTTTATAACAGTCAGCTAAGAATCGAACCTGTGCCATTGCGAATTATAACACTGGAGACGTTATAATCCCATTCCGCTATTTCTAGACTTGAATCATTTGCTGTGCGTTTTAATAATATAATATAAATGGCAAACGCTCCTATACATGATAATTGAGGTGCACGGGACGTATTTTACTCAAAAATGTAAATAAAACGTTACTAGAGGAACCTCGGGCCAAACTGCCGAGTACTGCCGTCTGGGACCGCCTCCGTAGCGTGGAGGTAGCATGTCTGCCTCACGCTCTAGAGATCCTGAGGTCGACTCTCGGTCAGGGTGAGTTACCTGGGTAAGGTTTATCCGGGGTTTTCCCTTATTCAGGCTGCGTCGTGGCTCAATGCTTAGACCGCTAGGCTCTCACCAAGGCGGCCCGGGTTCGATCCCAGGTGGCCGCAAAGTGAGATTCGTGGTGGACAACACAGCAATGGGGCGGGTTTTCTCCAGGACCTCCGGTTTCCCCCGCCGTCTCATTCCACCGGTGCTCCATCTTCATCTTATGTATCATCAGTGTCATCGCCTGCGGTGCCGTATGTAGTAAAAGCGGGCGTTAAACACTACACACATCATTTACCTTATCCTAAAGATGAATGTCGGGTAACCCTAAGCTCTATAGACTCCGGGCTCATTTGAGCATCCTTTCACCCATTCCATTCATCCTCCAATATGACTTAAGTTTGGAGGACGTATATTACAAAAAACAACTCCCTTCGGGGAGTTGTTTCGATTGGGTTGTACTCGAAGTGCTAGTGTGTTCCCGACACCAACGGGAAATTGGGTACCTCTGGCCAAGCTACGGCCGCCTGGAAGGGGTAGAGAGTTGCGTCATTATTCTCGGGTACTAGCCTCCAGAGGAAGTAGAAGGTGTGCTAGATCCCCAGGTGGGCCCACCGAGCTTTTCGGTATTCTTCGCTGCGGGGTTGACGCGCGTAAGTGGCGTAATTACTGCCATCCCCTCTTGACGTTTTTGTTAACGGGGGGTTAACAAATGTGGTGCCGTATCGAAAGACCCCCACCCCCGGAGTTATCCATCGCTCCCGGGTTGATGGAGATCAAAAGTGGTAAAAAGGAAAACATGGTAAGAAACCGACTGAGTGCTGAAGCTTAAAGAGATACCAGCGGACTGTGGTTCACTATAAGTAAATAAATATTCCAACAAATTTGATAATCCACACCATAAGCGGCATTGAAAGCAAAAAAGCATACCATGCCATGCCATCCCATGCCTTGCCATGTAGTGCTACCTGGTTGTATTTCGCCAGAAGGATTTTGCTGCATGCCCACCCGGGTTTTAAGGGTTTTTTCGCAGCTAAGGTATAGAATTTGGGATATTTAGGGTGAGATGTGGGTTTTTAGATTTGAATTATCTTATGAGGCTACAGTTTTGTACCTAGAGGATGAAGGACAGGATGCAATGCCTTGCACCATGGGGTTTTAATTTTGGTTTAATTTGGGCAACATTTTGATGCCAAACAGCTTGAAAAAATTATGTGGATCACGGCTTTAGCTGCTGTTCGGATTAGCCCCTGGGTCATCTCGGGTGCGCGCAAGCCATGTGGGGTAACCGGTGCTGTCTAGAACGGCGTCTGGTAAGGTATTAGTCTCCCAAAGATCTAACAAGGACGCTTGTGTGAGTTGGTAAATGGGCGTATAATTTTGATGCCCGGCGCCTAATTTCATCCTCCACGTATGGAAGACTCGAGGCTTCGTGAAGCAACCTGATAGGAAAATAACGTCCCACGGAATATATAGACCTTAGTCCTCTATTCTATGCATGTTGAAGCCATGATAGCCAGCTGACTCCGGCCATGCTCCAGATCTCGCACGCATATAGCATTTTGGGACTACCAGCGCTCGGGAGAGGTATAACTTCAGGCCAACTAGCATCGAGGTCGACCTCAGCGTTAGCCCTGCGCTGATAGGTTCCTAATGTGCCACCGAAAAGTTAGACTTAGGTTCAAATCAGTAGCGGCTGGTGGATTGTATTATTGGTGGCGCACAAATGAAAAATAAAATAGAGAGTAGTAGTGACTCACCTATTTATACAGAAACTCTGCTCTCATATCCTTAGACCTGGCGACTCTATCGATAACTTTCGCGTTGAAGTCGCTGATCTTCATAACAAGCTCCCTCTTAATTGAAAGCATTGCTAATACTGACAATCGGTCCTGTGACATTGTGTTCCTAAGGAAATTTTTTATTCTTTTTAAAGTTGAGAAACAAGGTTCTGCTTCAGCGTTAGACATTGGCATAGTTAACAACACTCGCAGGAGTTTTACACATTCGCTGAATGTTGCACATAAATTGTTTTCCTTAATGAAGTCCATCAAGCACAGAGCGCCGGACGTTCCACGAAATTCCTGTCGACTGTAAGTTACAGTCAATTCTGTACAAGGCCACTCCATCTCTGCACCTTCCTGGAACCCCCTCAGAGCACACAAATTTGGGCAAAATCTGAGGTTAACACTTCGCTGCAAATCTGGCGGCTCCTACAGTTAACCTCTGTTTATTTCGACTTCTGTGGTCATGGGCAGCTACAGACGATAAGTATAATTGAAACATGTTTGCATATAAAACAAGGCAAACAAGTACTGCTTTAATGTGCAAAATGCTCCTGTTGTACATTCAAAATCAGTGGGTGTAGTGCAAAGCTGTAACCTTATAGAAGAACCGCCCCTGGTCCAAACTGACGTTTCCAAACGTCTTGCACATCAGAATTAGATTAGAACCTTCCAAGAAATTCCGATTAATGGAAAATACAGGGCATTAAAATCACAAAATGAATTCATCATTAATATATATTCAATTGCAAAATGAATTTGCGAGAAGCACAGATATGTATCCACCTCAACAGACTTCCTTTCTCAATAACAAATATTCTTCAGAATTAGATAAACATTCCAACAATGGTAAGTCAGTGGCATTAAAATTACAAAATAAATTTGCGCGAACAGAGATGTATGCACCTCACCAGACCTTCTTTCTCAAATCAAATATCTGTACTTACAGTATTTTGTTATTATACTGTCACCCAAATATCGGGAAGCACAACAAACGACAGCTGAGTTAGGGATCGGAGGCCGCGCCACGCCCACCTCATTAATCTTTGTCACTAACTGAGGGGGATGATAGGGAAATGTCATTTGTCGTTGGCCGCCTCTTTTGTTCCAATTCCGCGGCCAGGTTGTCATTTGTAGTCTCCAGCTTCGCGGCCATGCTGTTATTTGCCGCTTGTGTTTTTGCAGGCAGGTTTTCATTTGCCGTCTTCATTTCCGAGGTCAGTTCGGCCTTCATTTCCATCATCTTCTCCAGAATTTTTCCAATGCCGCGTCCATTGTTGTAATGTTCGGTGATGTTGTCGTCCCGCGTCCTTACACCAGTGTGACCTTGTGGTTTCGTGAAATAAAAAGTCCAATTACACAATTCAACAATGTCTTTATTTCCACCGACTTACAGTTTAACACTTGTCATTTACACAGAATTACGTAATGCACACAATTACAGTTCACCAGTTCGTCCGTTAAAGTTTCACTTGTACTCGCGATTACGTAAACTCCTCCGACGCACGCACGCAGTCCCTTGTCCGTACACTAGCTCGTTAAGCACTGACTGACTGACTGGATTCACTCACTGCAGCCCTTTTTATAGGAATATTACAATCTTCTAGAAGTCTCTGGTTTCCGTGAATCCACACGAAAGTTCCAGATGGCAGGGGGAGTCGGAAAAGAGGCGGCCAACGACAAATGACATTTCCCTAATCATCCCCCTCAGTTAGTGACAGAGACTAATGAGGTGGGCAAGGCGCGGCCTCCGATCCCTTACTCAGCTGTCGTTTGCTGTGCTTCCCAATATTTTGGTGACACTGCTCCCTCCTCAAAGCTTGTCGTCCCGAACAGCACCATCGTAGCGGGCTAGACGATCCAGGTGTACCACCAACATCTTCCTTCGGGGAACCTTCTGGATGCGGTAGACCACGTCGTTAATCCTCTTCACCACCCGATACGGTCCTTGCCATGGCTGCTGAAGCTTCGGGCAGCGTCCCTTGGTCCGGTTGGACGGTACAACCAGACCAGGTCACCTTGCTGGAACCCTGCATGTCATGGAGATGGTCCACCAAGTTCTCCACATACTCGGTCGCTGGCTGTTTCGCTTCCGGAGGGCTTCCAAAGGCCAGGTCACAAGGGAGGCGTATCTCCCGGCCGAACATTAAGCTGGCTGGCGTTATCACAGTTGTGTCGTGTGTAGACGAGCGGTAGGCCAGCAAGAACAGTGGCACCTTGACGTCCCAGTCTCGCTGATGGCTGGCCACGACCTTCCTCAGGTGTTCTTCTAAGGTCTTGATGTATCTTTCGACCATGCCATCCGACTGGGGATGTAGAGGCGTCGTGCGGGTCTTGGTCATCCCCAGCCTTTGTAGTGCCTCCTTCATTAGGTTGGACTCAAAGTAGGTACCCTGGTCACTGTGTAGCTCTAACGCCACTCCAAATTGACAGAACACACTCTCCACGAGGCAGTCTGTGATTGTCTTTGCCTTTTGGTTTGGGATGGCATACACCTCCGGCCACTTGGTGAAGTAGTCCACGTCCAACATTAGGTACATATGGCCTCGGTCGGAAACTGGGAACGGTCCAGCAATGTCAACGGCGATCCGTTCGAATGGCGATCCGACGTTGTACTGCTGCATGCGACCCCGGCTCCTAGTCTGGGGGCCACGACTCGCCGCGCACACGTGATACTGACGGCACCATCTCTCAGCATCTGCTCGGAGTTCAGCCAGTAGTAGCGCTGCCGTAGTTTGTCTATAATGGTTCGCTCCCAGGTGTCCTCCCGAAGTACCGGCGTGCACTTCCTCCAAGACCTCCGGGACCTTACTCCGGGGAAGTACCAACTGTTCTCTCTGCGTCTTCCCATCGGGTGATTCCCATACGCGGAACACCAAGCCCTCTCTGGTCTTCAACGAGTCCCATTGGGCCCAGTACGACTTGTAGGTGGCGCTCCTCGGTGCGATGTCCTCCCAGGTTGGTCTCGTCCCTGCCTCCACTTCTCTCAAGAGTGGCTAAAGTCTGCGTCCCCCAGCTGCTCCCTCCTCAGGCCTGCGCTATCCCAGCCGTCCGCAGGCACTGCTTGGCTACTCGGACTGATGCGGCACGCTCCTTCTCTTCCACTCTTGTGCACTGGCCGCACTCCTCTGGACAGGGCCTTCGGGACATGGCGTCAGCGTTACCGTGGCTCTTCCCTCTACGATGTTCCGAGGTGAAGTCGTACTCCAGCAGCCTCTGGACCCAACGTGCTGTCTGGCTTTCAAGGTTCTTAAAGTCTAATAGCCAGGTTATGGCGGAATGGCCAGTCCTCAGGTGGAATGGCTGACCGTACAGGTACTTGTGGAAGTGCTCCGACGTCTTTACTACCGCCTATAATTCTGGTCGGTAGACGCAGTAGTTCTTCTCTGCCTTGGATAGCGTCTTGCTGTAATAGGCTATTACCCGCTCATGGTCGTCCTGCATCTGCGATTGGACACCTCCAATGCAATGGTCGCTGGCGTCGGTGTCCACAATGAAGGCGCCACCAGGTTATGGAAATCCCAAAATTGGAACACTGCACAGGGTCTCCTTTAGGTACTGGAAAGCGTTTTCGGCGTCCTCCGTCCACACATAAGGCCGGTGTTCCTCTGTCAGGCGGGTTCGGGGTTCTGCGATGTTGGAGAACCCCTTTATGAAGCGGCGGTAATAACTGCACAGCCCCAGGAAACTGCGCAACTCTTTCTTATCCTTTGGGCGAGGCCAATCTCTCACAGCCTGTGTCTTCCCCGGGTCTGTGGCCACTCCGGTTGCTGAGACTATGCGGCCTAAGTAGTTCACTTCCTTGCGGAAGAGCTGGCACATCTTCGCGTTCAGCTTCAAGTTGGTCGCCTGCAATCTCTGTAGCACCTTACTCAGATTCTCGAGGTGATCTTCAAAGGTCTTCCCGACGATGATGATGTCGTCCAGGTATAGAAGGCAGGCATCGTAAGTCAGCCCTCTCATCACTGACTCCATGAGCCGTTGGAAGGTAGACGGTGCGTTGCAGAAGCCAAAGGGCATAACCGTGATCTGCCAGAGCCCTTGGCCTGTCGAGAATGCGGTCTTCTCCTTCTCTCTTGGTTCTAGAGCTACCTGCCAGTAGCCCGACTTCAGGTCCTGGGTCGAGAACCACTGTGCACCAGGTAGCCTGTCCAGGGTGTCGTCAATCCGGGGTAAGGGGAAACAGTCCTTCCGGGTGACAGCGTTCAACTTTCTGTAGTCTACGCCGAAGCGCAGCTCGCCATTCTCCTTTGTCACCAAGACTACAGTGGAACACCAAGGGCTGTCACACTCTTCAATCACTCCCCTGGATCTCATGTCTTCCAGCATGTCTCGCACCGACCCTTGCTTCGCCAGCTGGACGCGTCTATGTGGTTGCCGAATAGGCCGGGCGTCTCCGGTGTCGATGCGGTGAAGCACTTTGTCGGTGCGGCCGTAGTCACTATCGCCTTGGCTGAAGACGCGCTCGTATCGCCTCAGTAGTTGTCGAACCTTCTCCAGCTGTTCTGCGGTCAGGTGGTTGGCCGCCCTCTCCAGTAAGCCTTCTAGCCGGAACCCCAGATGTTGCGTCGGCACCGGCTCCTGCGTCTTGTCGATTGCTGTTACGCTTACCACGGGCTCGCACGTTCCCAACTCCGTCCCGGCTTGAACGTCGTGATCGGTGTCCGTTGGATTTAGCAGTCTCACTGGCACCTCCTCTCGGCACGGCAGCAGGTCCCTGGCTACACATAGTCCGTGCACAGGCGTCTTTTGGTCCAGCATCATGTTCCTGGTTCTCTGGCCATCCAGTCGCGCCGTCACCACCACCTCGCTCCTCGCGGGGACAACCCTGTCTTCGTCCAAGACGACCCTGCAAATTCCAAGGCGCTCTTCTGTTTGACGGAGTATAATCCCTTCTCCGTTGAGCCGCAGGACCTTCTAGCCGACGTCGACCGTCGCCTCATGGCTCCTGAGGGCATCAAGTCCCAGAATCACATCCTGAGCCACCTTCGCCACGAACACCCACAGACGCACGGCACTCCGTCCCAAGGTCAGCTCCAGCAGGGCCTCCTTCTCCACAGGCAAGGTGTCGCCCGATGCCGTGACAAGCTGGTATGGTCGGCTTGGCTTCCTTGTCGGCAAGCCCTTCGCCACGTCAGGTCTGATGATGGTCACGTCCGCCCCGGTGTCCACCAGCACGCGGCACGGCTTCCCTCTTACCCAACCGTCCGCTATGAGGCTGTCATCCATACGCCGGCTGACGGTGCGCAGTGTCACTCGAGGGGAATGGTGGTGATGGCGCCGTCGTGCCCCTCTCCACGACGGCGCTTAGTCGTTTTCCGGCTGCTCTTCCTGGTGCGGGCAGTCTCTCTGCAGGTGTCCGGGCCTTCCACACCCCAACACAGGCCACGGCGTCCCTCAGCTGGTCTTCTCTCTCCGGCGTAGCGGACAATCCTCGTTCTCGGCGTCGGGATAGATATTACCTTGGGTGCCTCCATCCTTAATGCCGCTATCAGCGCCTCGTGGATGGTTTTATAATCGCCGAGCATTAGGCGCTGACGAATCTCCGTGTCCCGTACCCCGTCGACAAATTTGTAGGCGGCTTCCCGGGATACGAACTCCAGTGGCTGGTCAACCAGGGCCTTGCTAGCCAGCTGCTCAATCGCTATTGCGAACTCCTGCAGCGTCTCGCCCGGCTGCTGTGACCTTGCCTTTAGCTGGCTGCGGAATGCTGCGGCTAAGCGGTGGTTCCCGAAACGATTCTCCAGGGCCTCCCAGATGTCCTTGGGCGCCGCCGTTGTCTGCACCGCGTTTAGGACCTCCGCGGCTCGTCCCTGGGGGCTAGCTATTAACTGTGTGGCCTCCTCCTCTGGTGACCCCCTGTTGTGCCTGGCCACTGCAACGAACTGGCGGCGGAAGACCTCAAACGTTGACGCGCCGTCATACTTGGGAGGTTTGACGCGCGCAGATGATGTGTTGCGTCCCGGCGCGTCGGCCTTCAAATCCTTCAGCTTCCTGAAGACGACGTCCTCCACCATGGCGTTCAGGGACTTGACGCTGCTGTCGGCCTTTACCTCCATGTTGCTTACGCGGTTCGCAAGGTCTTAGACGTCTTCCACCACGGCCCCCAGACTAGGAGCCGGGGTCGCATGGAGCAGTACAACGTCGGAGCGCCATTCGAACAGATCGCCGTTGACATTGGTGGACGGTTCCCAGTTTCCCACCGAGGCAACAAGTACCTAATGGTGGTCGTGGACTACTTCACCAAGTGGCCGGACGTGTATGCCATCCCAAACCAAGAGGCAAAGACAATCACAGACTGCCTCGTGGAGCAAGTGTTCTGTCGATTTGGGGTGCCATTAGAGCTACACAGTGACCAGGGTACCAACTTTGAGTCCAACCTAATGAAGGAGGCACTACAAAGGCTGGGGGTGAACAGGACCCGCACGACGCCTCTACATCCCCAGTCGGATGGCATGGCCGAAAGATAAAACAAGACCTTAGAAGAACACCTGAGGAAGGTCGTGGCCAGCCATCAGCGAGACTGGGACGTCAAGGTGCCACTGTTCTTGCTGTCCTACCACTCGTCTACACACGACACAACTGAGATAACGCCAGCCAGTTTAATGTTCGGCCGGGAGTTACGCCTCCCTTGTGACCTGGCCTTTGGAAGCCCTCCGGAAGCGAAACAGCCAGCGACCGAGTATGTGGAGAACTTGGTGGACCATCTCCACGACATGCACGAGATGGCTCGCCAGAACATCCAGAAGGCGAGCGACCGCATGAAGACCAGGTATGACAGGTGAGCCAACAGCCAAGGGTTCCAGCAAGGTTACCTGGTCTGGTTGTACCGTCCTACCCGGACCAAGGGACGCTGCCCTAAGCTCCAGCAGCCATGGCAAGGACAGTACCGGATGGTGGAGAGGATTAACGACGTGGTCTACCCCATCCAGAAGGTTCCCCGAAGGAAGATCTTGGTGGTACACCTGGATCGTCTAGCCCGCTACGATGGTGCTGTTCGGGACGACCAGCTTTGAGGAGGGAGCAGTGTCACCCAAATATCGGGAAGCACAACAAACGACAGCTGAGTAGGGGATCAGAGGCCGCGCCACGCCCACCTCATTAGTCTCTGTCACTAACTGAGGGGGATGATTAGGGAAATGTCATTTGTCGTTGACCGCCTGTTTTCCCACTCCCACTGCCATCTGGAACTTTCGTGTGGATTCACGGAAACCAGAGACTTGTAGAACACTGTGATATTCCTATAAAAAGGGCGGCAGTGAGTGAATCCAGTCAGTCAGACAGTCAGTGCTTGACGAGCTAGTGAACGGACAAGAGACTGCGTGCGTGCGGGCGTCGGAGGAGTTTACGTAACCGCGAGTGCAAGTGGAACTTTAACGGACGAACTGGTGAACTGTAATTGTGTGCATTACGTGATTCTGTGTAATTGGCAAGTGTTAAACTGTAAGTCGGTGGAAATAATGAACTTTGTTGAGTTTGTGTAATTGGACTTTTCATTTCACGAACCCACAAAGTCACAATACACTACTGCTGCCTCATTTCTCCACAAGAAAAAGGGCAAGCAAAACCTAAATCACATCTAAAATTGGAAATTTTGTACAATTGTTAAGCAAAACGGAAATGTTACCTTAATCTTCAGGCATATCGTGTTTTACCGGTGCTGCCATCTATGGACGGCAATACACAGTCGGCAAAAGCATTATCTCTTAGCCGGCAGGAATACAGTTAAAAGAACGTTTGATATGTTATATATCTTTATGGCGGTAAATTAATGTATTATGGTCACACTACTATCTCAACCCACTCTACTACATAGGACTGTTTCGGTATTCTCTATAAGTTTAAGATAAACATTTACAAAGGTAATTTCATGAAGGTGCGAAGGTGCTGCCTGTTTACGCAACGTTATTTCCTTGATTGTTGGGTACACATTCCTAAGAAATTATTATTGATATGTACAAGAACATTTCTAGACATATTCCTCAAACCGTTATCTTTAATAATAGTTATTATTATTTGAAAATTTTGTAAAGATAATTTGAAGTAATTTTTTAGTTTTTTTTTAAAAAAAAAACACTGAATTTTCAGATAATTTTTTTTAAAACTACTATTATGAATCTCTGAGCAAAATCCCTTCTTATTATAATTCTTGTAAGTCTCCTTAAGACACACAATAAGATTCATATGTTTTGGTTGAATAGTTTTTTTTTTTTTTTTTTAAACGTGTACCAGAACCTGAAGAATGTGAAACTGAGGAAAACAGCTTTTGAAAGTTTATATATTAATTACTGACTTCTTTCATGATTCAGGACATTCTTGCTGCATAGTCTGGACTTTCTGTATCTTCCCTTGTTCTTTTCAAGTACCTCTTCATTTTTCTTGCCCTCTTGGCCAGTTCCTAAACAATTTTATCAAGACTCGCAGCTCATCAATTTCTGTAAATGACATCTATCATAATTAGTACATGTATTGTGTGAACTGGGCCTACTTACCTCTATATTATATTTGGTTTCACTGTCTATTATATTTCTATTTTCCAAATTTACAGTTCTGTTTCTTGTAAGGCTATTGCCTGTAAACTTTCTCTTTCCAAATGTTTTTGGTCTACCCGTATCATATATTCAAGAATAACTAGTACAAAATACTCAAAACAAGTAACTGTTTATTACACAGCCGAAGACATAAGAAAAACTAGCATTCTTAGAGTTACAGTGGTATCGAATGATCTCTTACAAAACAAGGCCTAGTTCAGAAATGTCAGTTCAGTATTTCAGAAGTTGAGATCGGTTTTCTAAACGTTTACGAAAAGGTGGCTGGCAAAATCTTAACACTCACTAATAGAATGTGCAAATTAGTTATAAATTATTACTCCAATGAACTTTATGACTATACATTTGTAATCTAGAGAGCTGATATTGTACTTAAATGTAAAATTAAAAAAAGTGAATTTTTGTCCCAAGTGAACTACCTCATCATCTTAAATATTTTGTTGTAAAAGCTAGAGTGCATGTCTGAAGTGATATAAAAAAGTTTAAAGTGTAGGTGGTTGTGTTTGGTCATTCAAATTAACATGAGGTATAAACACCTTGAAATTTTAATTAAAGCAACAAATAACTTGTCAACTCCACAATTGTCGTTGCTGATTTCTGAGATATTCGTTTTTTATTTAAAATTCCAAGTGCTTATACCTCATATTCATTTGAAATTCCAAACATAACAACCTACATTTTAAACATTTAAACATCACTTTTGACTTGCACTCTGTCTTATACAGCACAATATTTAATAAAACTAATTTTGTAAATGCTTATCGTAAAGTTGGAGTAGATAAGAAAACATCCCTGTGGAGTAGAGTGGGTTGAGAAAGTAGTGTGACTATAAAACATTAGTTTACCGCTATAAAGATTCATAGATCAGCAAACGTTCTTTTAATTGTATTCCTGCCCGCTAGGAGACAATCCTTTTACGGAATGTGTACACCTGTCCATAGATGGCACCACGTGCAAAACACGATAATCCGGAAGATTATTGTAACTTTTTATACGTTTTGAGAGCATTGTGCACAATTTCGCTGTTTGGGTACGGTCTATACCTCACTTGCCGTTTAGGTTATGGAAATATAGGGCATAAGTAATGTATATTAACACAACACTGTTAGTACAAATATTTGTTTTCGAGAAGGGAAGGCTGGAAAGTGGATATATCTCTGTGGTTCTTGAAAATGCAGTTTGTGAATTTAATGATTATTTTTCTTCTCATGTAAATTTTGTTGGAAGCTTTATATCATTTTGATGAGCACGCCGTTTGTAAACGTCTGTTTATAATGGGTCACAAGTCTAAGAATTTTAATGGAATCTGACCTTTGCGAGGGGACTCCAAAACGATTTAGGGACGGTCGTCACGTTTATAAGAGTCAGCTAAGAAGCGAAACTGTGCCATTGCGAATTATAACACAGGAGACGTTATAATCCGATTGCACTATTTCCACACTTGAATCATTTGCTGTGCGTTTTAGTAATATGATTTAAATAGCGAACTCTCCTATACATGTTAATTTAGGTGCACGAGACGTATCTTACTCAAAAATATAAATAAACCGTTACTAGAGGAACCTCGGGCCGATCTGCCGAGTACTCCCGTCTGGGCCCGCCATCGGTAGCGTGGACGTAGCATGTCTGCCTCACGCTCTAGAGATCCTGAGGTCGACTCTCGGTCAGGGTGAGTTACCTGGGTAAGGTTTATCCGCGGTTTTCTCTTATTCAGGCTGCGCCGTGGCTCAATGTTTAGACCGCTTGGCTCTCACCAAGGCGGCCCGGGTTCTATCCCAGGTGGCCGCAAAGTGAGTTCGTGGTAGACAACACAGCAATGGGGCGGGATTTCTCCGGGACCTCCGGTTTCCCCCGCCATCTCTTTCCACCAGTGCTCCATCTTCATCTCATGTATCATCAGTGTCATCACCTGCGGTGTCGTATGTAATAAAAGCTGGCGTTAAACACTACACATTTCATTTCCCTTATATTAAAGATGTATGTCGGGTAACCCTAAGCTCTATAGACTCCGGGCTCATTTGAGCATCCTTTCACCCATTCCATTCATCCTCCAATATGACTTAAGTTTGGAGGACGTATATTACAAAAAACAACTCGCTTCGGGGAGTTGTTTCGATTGGGTTGTACTCGAGGTGCTAGTGTGTTCCTGACACCAACGGGAAATTGGGTACCTTGGCCAAGCTACCGCCGCCCGGAAGGGGTAGATAGTTGCGTCATAATTCTCGGGTACTAGCCTCCAGAGGAAGTAGAAGGTGTGCTAGATCCCCAGGCGGGCCCACCGAGCTTTTCGGTATTCTTCCCTGCGGGGTTGACGCGCGTAAGTGGCGTCTTTACTGGCATCCCGTCTTGACGTTGTATGTTAACGGTTTTTTTTAAGAAATCATGTGGATCCGTATCGAAAGACCGCCACCTCCGGAGTTATCCATCGCTCCCGGGTTGATGGAGATCAAAAGTGGTAAAGAAGGAAAACATGGTAAGAAACCGACTGAGTGCTGAGGCTTACAGGGATACCAGCAGACTGTGGTGCACTATAAGTAAATAAATATTTCAACAAATTTGATAATCCGCACCATAAGCGGCATTGAAAGCACAAAAAGCATGCCATGCCATCCTATGCCCTGCCATGTAGTGCTACCTGGTTGTATTTCGCCAGAAGAATTTTGCTGCGTGGCCACCCGGGTTTTAAGGTTTTTTTTCGCAGCTAAGGTATTGAATTTGGGATATTTAGTGTGTGATTGGGTTTTCAGATTTGAATTATTTTATGAGGTTACGGTTTTGTACCTAGGGGTGGAAAGACAGGATGCAATGCCTTGCACCCTGGTGTTCTGATTTTGATTTAATTTGGTAAACACTTTGATGCCAAACAGCCTGAACAAATTATGTGGAGCTCAGCTTTAGCTGCTGTTCGAATTAGCTCCTGGTTTATCTCGGGTGCCTGCAAGCCAGGCGGGGTAACCGGTGCTGTCTAGAACGGCGTCTAGTGGGGTCATAATATCCCAAAGATCTGACAAATGCGATTCTGTGAGTTGGTAAATTGGCGTATAATTTCGATGCCCGGCGCCTAATTTCATCCTCAAGGTATGGTAGAATCGGGGCTTCGTGAAGCAACCTGATAAGGAAAATAACGTCCCAAGGAATATATAGACCTTAGTCCTCTATTCTGTGCACGTTGAAGCATGCTAGCCAGCTGACTGCGGTCATGTTCCAGATCTCGCAGGTATATAGTAGCTTTACAGGGATTACCAGCGCTCGGAAGAGGTATAACTTCAGGCCCACTGGCATCGAGGTCGACCTGAGCATTGGTACCTTCGCCGATAGGTCCCTAATATGCCACCGAAAAGTTAGTCCTCTGTCCAAATCAGTGGCGGCTGGTGGATTATATTATTGTTTGTGCACAAATGAAAAATAAAATACAGAGTAGTAGTGACTCGCCTATTTATACAGAAACTCTGCTCTCCTATCCTTAGACTGCCGAATCTATCGGTAACTTTTGCGCTGAATTCGCTGATCTTCATAACAAGCTCCCTCTCAATTGAAAGCATTGCTAATGCTGACAGTCGGTCCTGAGACATTGTGTTCCTAAGGAAAGTTTTTATTCTTTTTAAACTTGAGAAACAGCGTTCTGCTTCAGCGGTACAAATTGGCATATTTAACAACACTCGCAGGACTTTGACGCATTCGCTGAATGTAGCACATAAATGGTTTTCCTTAATGAAGTCCATCAAGCGCAAAGCGCCGGACATTCCAAAGAATTCCGCTCGAGTGAAAGTTACAGTCAATTCTGTACGAATTTTTGTTCCAATGATAGAAGGATAGAACCTTATTGTTTCTCTAGGGGGATGCTCTGGAAATGTCTTATCACAGTCGGAGAAATTTTCTTGATGAAACAAAGTACCAGATGCCCCGTGAAGCTAAATCTGTCATTTGCTTCTCTAAGAATTATGTCACAGACTTCAAGAGCTTCTCTTCTTTTCGCACCATCACCTGCTATTCTTCTCCTCTTAACTGCAGTTTCTTCGTGTTCCTCAATATCCACGCTATTTCTTACTTTTTGCACTTCCCTTTAAAATGCATTTAGCTGGACGATGGTAAATGTTTATTTGCAGTCTCGTTTCTGCAGCTGAATGTACAAAATGTCCAAATGGGGCGTGATCTCGTGGAGGAAAGATAGCCAAAATATAAAATTTTCATCCTTCAAAGTAGTCATTAACCCAGAAGCCCGAAAAAGTGTGGCGTTGTTGTTAACAGAGCACTCCTTTGAATCACCTCCATGCATTTAATTAAATTTTCCCTGTGTTCGAAAATGGTATTGACGGTCCGTGGATGAAAATTCCATCGTGTCGGAACAGAACGTGGCAATCGTTTCTGCACAACGACATCATTCTTTGAAGAGAATTTGAAAAAAAATCTGCATATTTCTTGTTATTTAGCAAAAACTATCCTCACACTGGTGTTTACTGAGGCTGGATTCAGCATTATTAAATTAAGTTTATGTGCATGGCAGTGTGTATAAGAGGCACAAGGATACTTCTCTTTCACAATTGCCTGAACACCGAGTTTCCTACCTCCCATGACGGATGCACCATCATAGGTCTGTACTATAAGTTTATTCAGGCACCCTGACGGTTGCAGATCTAGTTGAGATTTAGTGGCTGACAAGACAGTATGCGTCATGACCAGCATGTGGAGCAAAACTCCAAAATCGTTATACAGGCTTGTCATTCACAAGATATCTGTAGATAATAACCATCTGATACTCTGAGGAAACATCAGTGGTTTCATCTGCTATGATAGCAAGGTATTTTGCATCCTTAATCTCCTTCATTATTTCATCTTGGCATACCTCTAACATACACTGAAGAATTCCGTTTTGTATAGTTTTTGAAGTGCCCTTAAAAACGTTGCTTTTTCCATATGGCCCATCAGGACACTATCGAGATCAATGCTGAAATCTATTAGACCTCGAAAGATACCAGGGTTTGGCGATGTATCAGATTCATCATTACCCCCTAAAGCCAGCTCAAATGAGCCGCAAAACCGTACACAGTTATAATGATATTTAGGACATATCTATTCTGCGTAACCTTATCGTTATGCAGCTGTATGTTCCTTCTATATGCTCTGTCCATTTGTGCAGTAACATTAATATTGCCATACTTTGCCAAACTTAATGCATTTTTTATATGAGACGAAGATGACTCATGCTTTTTAACACGGTCGTGCATATGTTGTATATCTTTCATTACTTGCTTTACCCAGGAATCATTGCCTCCAAAGAGCAGGCAAGGAAAACAACATAAAGAGTTATAAACTTCACATCCACATAACCAGTCGTGCTTCTTGGACATGTCAAGGTTGAACTTCAGTAGTTGATTTGTGGGGATTCAAAAACACCTGCGTTAGCTGTTTTTGAAACCCCCTGGTTAAAACTCGACGCGAAATCCGCCTGTCCAAATATCGAAGAGGTTGTGTGTTGGTTGTGTTAGAATCCCCATGTTAAAATATCGAAGGGTTGGTTGTGTAGTAACACGTGTGTCACGTGTTAATGAAATCCGAGCCTTGAAAGTCGAGTAGAAATCTGTGTTTTAAAAAAAAATATATATATATATTGGTGTGCTGGCGTTCGTGTGCCACCCCCCCTCCAGGAGCTTGACGACGACGACGACGACGACGACAACGACGCATCTCTCCCAAGCCTGCAAGGGCAATCGTGTCATTTTGTTGTATGTATGTGAAATGTAATTAACTGATGAATGTAATTACTGAAAAAAAAATGTGAATGGATTTCAGTATTCACACACACACACACACACACACACACGCACGCACACACGCACACACACCGCTCCATCCCCCCGGCACTCCTGCAATAGGGGTGATGCATGTTATTTATATGTGAATGCTGTAAGACTGAATTGTCAATCGCCTTCACCTTTGTCGACATTTGCAAAAAGGAACGCGTCGAGTGTAGTTATTTAAATCATTAAGTATTGATTTTATTATCGGGAGCCGTAGGAATCAAACACTCTATGGATCCTCCCCTCCTACACGACGCAATAAGGAATGCAAACCGATTCCGTGAGCAGATGAATCCGTAGCAGTGCACCAATGTACTGCAGGGAGGGTGCGCGATCGATCACTTCCATCTGTCAGTTGTCATCTAACACTCAGCAAGATGAGCAGCGAAACAAGTAGAGTGGAGAGCGATATCAACTTCTGGGAACATCTGCAAGATTACGAGAGCATGCAGCAACACTGGATGGATCATCACGAGGAAATGTGTGATGGAAAGACTCATCAAACCGTCTGCAAGAATCCTGCACATCATGACAAAGTCACTTCATACGGCAAGTGTGGGATGCAGTGCAAGGTATATCTCAGGTAAGTGGAAAGAAAAAGCACTGGAAATTAGTGAGCTATAGTGTTTTGTGTACGGGTAAAAAAGATTTCTCTCATTGTGTAATTACAGAAGCTTGGAAGGTGAAGACATAACACCTCCAATCCGTGACGAGAAACAAGCCGGCCCGTCCAAAGAACTAGATAAAGAAAAGTGAGTAAAAAGAAAACGTCACACTTAATATAAAAGCGTGTAATAATTCGTATCCTCATAGCCGTGCATGTTCGCAGGTCCGACAAGAAAGCAGAGAAGAAGAGCTGTAAGCCGAGGGTGCTCAAGAAGAAGAGGATCTTCGACAAGGACAGCTTTATAATAATGATGTTCGAACCCATGGCCCCCGCTCCTGAAGAGGTGACAAAGAGTGATGGCGAATAGTGTGTTCATGGTAGACGACATCCCCATCAACTCCGGGCACCGTGTGAACATAGGCTTATACCATGAACTCCCATCCCTCTATATCAGAGCTACAGATGAAACTTTTGTATACATCACAAAGAAAGACTGGCTAATAATAAAGCAAAATATGGATGCGTTGGAAACTTACTTGAAAGATGGTAAGCATCCAAAAGTGTCATACAGTGAGAATATAATATATGCGTACAATATATTACTGTGCATGAATAAAGTGAATGAAGTAACGTTTGTGAATACGTGCTTAAACTTAAACAGCATAAATCTAAATAGCATTGCCATAAGAGGACTTAAGAGACTAATCCCATATATTGAAAGAAACTTATTTCAATTACATGACATATATAAATCAATGTGTTCATACGATGCAAAAAGTAGGAGCGACAGGGAAAAGGTTAAGGAAATGTATGTTAAAATCAATAAAAAGATAACATAAATTTGAGTTTCGTTTTCTTTTTTATTTCCACAAAATTACATCCTTATATGATAGATTGAACAACATGCGTTAGTGGTTTATAGGTGAACAATTTATCATGAATAATCAGGCAATATAATGATGTATGTGCAGGAAAGTTGGATGAGGCTTGAACTTCCAGTCTCACATTCACGGCCCCGGTCACGGTCTCCTCAGGCTGATGCGAGCAGTCGATGACAAAGAGCGGTGCATAATTCAGAAAGTCACTTCTCTTCAAAAGTGGGTAATTTTCTTTTCCATAATAGGATGATTGAAATTTCGAATACTGATCATACAGAGATGCAAATTTAGAGTGTCCAAAATCCAAGTTCATATCGTGATAAGGATAACACTCGCTGTTGAGGTAAAGCTTCAGATTGGTGATGTTGCAGTGATCAAAGAGTGAGCAATCCTTACTAAGCTTATTCAGTCTGTCGGTTTGTGCACCGACTATGACGAAGCGAGGTTTCTCAAGTTTCGTTGTAGTTGCAATGTTCCAGGTGAAGGCCTTAGTTTGCGGTACCGCAGGTTGAGTGTGAAGGTCCAAGGTTCGAAAGGCTACGTGCAGTGGCTTATCGGATTTGACGAGTTTAAGCTTTTCGACTCGCTCTCCATCTGAAAGTCGAAGAACGGGCATCCTCCATTCGAGTCTAGTTAGTTGAATAATAGCTGGTTCGTTGCCCGATATACAATTATTAGAATCTTTAGATCTAATGAGAACCAGTTCAAATTTGCTATTGAGAATGACTTCCTTGTGATCGTCTGCAAAGCCCAGCAGCATCGAAAGAGGAACTACAGCATTGAAGACACCATTCTTTGAATTCACGATGTCGACGTCAACTCCCGGATAGGTCCATCCGGCATTCTGCATTCGATCGGATTCCAGTGCATTCAGAGATGCATAGTTGCGCATCGTTGAAGAAATGCCCGGATTCCTGGTTCTGTCTATAGTAATGCCGTTCATATCTAGACGAATTTCGTCAAACAGAAATGCCATGGCATTGTTGGTCAGCTTTGAGGAGGAGGGTCCGCCACTTGTTTTGGTGAGAGAGCCCTCTATGTAGAGATAACTTCTACTAGGAAGAGTGTACAAATCTTCTGCTTGACACGGTATTCTAATTTCATCGTTCGCGTCAAGAGCCGATGTATTGTATGGCAGGAAGACGTGCTCCTCCTCTTTACTAATCTTATCATCAAAGGTCGGTACTCCTTTTACATCGAGGACATCCATTATAGCACTTTGAATCCCAAAGCCTCGAGGAACCTTCGATTAGACGACGTGATCGGACGCCCTGTCAATGAGCGAGTATAGCCCAATCTCGAAAGAGGCTTCTTAATATAGGAACGATGCTTAAAATTTATTCCCATTGCGACGTATGTGTAATCGTACGGTTATGGTTTCGTTCCTGAAGTCGAGCACGTCACCGTTCTGATCTACCACTCTAATGTCGAGATGATCAATGAGATTCGTATCGATGATTGGTAGATATATAGGGCTAGATGGTTCTTGCGAAATGTGGTAACCGGGAGGAACCGACGGGAAAAACTCGTACAGAGAATGACCGTGTTTACCGTCAATGAAGGATCCCGTGGCTAGGCTGCACTCGATGCGTATGATGCTAACTTTGAAGATGTTCACCAAATCATCAGACTCAGTCATCACGTTCGGTTGAATCAAACGCTGTGCTTTGAATCCGAGAAGAGAGCCAATTGATCTGTCTTGAGTAAAGTCGATAGTATATGGGCATTTTATCTCAGACTTCATGGTATTATTATTAGCACGTAAGATAAACCCGTCTTCGACGTCGAGGGCTCCCTTGAGAAAATGCGCGATATCATCTAATTCGTAAGTTCCAGGAGGAATCTCGATACTCTCGTTCTTGTCATTACGAGCGAAATGGAATAAGTTGTTGCTCTCATCCACATTAGGAATGGAATAAAAGGTTTCGAAATTCAATAGAGCTATTTCGTAAAGTCCATTCGGATCCAGATGAAGAGGCGGGTTGAGAAAGCTAGAGAAGCTGGCATTCGAACCGCTCACGGTGATTGTGTAACTCATTTTGATCAAACATTCAAGTCGGTAAATCCGTTTTATAAGAGAAACTGCAGGCACAGATGACCGCAAATCACAGATCCAAAATTCTGAAACCTCTTGGTGTTGTACATGAGTTTAACACCCTCGAGGTAGGACTCAATCTGTTTCGGTGGTCTTAGATTACCGAAGCTATCAAAGTAGAATGCAACATCTCCATCCTTGCGTATCGCAACCCAGTGTGTTCCCGGGTTACGCGAGATATCCAAATTTACGATAATCCTTTCTACATGTCGAGGACGTGAAGGTAAGTTGTCTATCATGTACACACCTCTAAAATGAGGAATGCGCAGTCGTCGTGCATAGGCATCGATCTCTGCAGCACTTAGGGCTTTTTCCGGGATAAATACAGGCCTCGCCCCGAGTTTTTTGCACGAAGATGCAATCTTTTGCCCTTGCGCTTCTTACGTCGAATGCCTTTACCCCTAGCTAAACCCTCCATGCTCTGATTGTGACGACTCAACTCTGCAAGCTGTCTTTCCGCGGAACGTTTCTTATTCACAGCCGTGGCGATCTGAGCAGCGCCACCGGCTAGGCTACCTGCAGCGCCCAAAGCCACCAAAAGCGGGATCAGAGGTAAAAAACCGCCTCGAGGGCTCGGTATGATCCTCTTGCGTCGCTTACGCATTCCAGCGCCCATGGCAACTTTCCCCTTCATGATGGCTGTTACAAGTCGGGCTGCAAGTCGCTCGCCGAAAGATGCGTCAGCAGACTTTACTCGACTCCAAGCCTTTTCAACGAGTTCCTTATCGGCCAAACGTCGCGAATCTGCGTCCTGATGAGTGGCGTAAGCGAGATCGTGAGCGAGGCAGGCTGAGTCCAAAGCGTTTCTGGGAGAATCCCCTCTCTGCAGACGCTTATGTAGTTTCGTTCCAGGTCCACAGAATCGGTACCCTGGTAAATGAGCCTCAAACGGAAGAGAATTAATTATCGAATTAAGGATTCCGGATCCCTTCTTTACGCCTGCAGAGTTCATGGCTTACTATGAAATAAAAAAGCAAACGTTATGATTTATATGTTTAGTTGCGATATGGAAGTAGTGAAGCAAAAGTGCAAGTTGCCTATACAGGTGCTCGATTTCGACAACGACATACGCAAAGGACGACACGGCGCGCTCTTCCCGTGCAACGTCAGAGCACTCCTCTTGGGTAGTTCGAATGCTGGAAAGACGAACGTTCTACTGAACTTGCTCATCCATGAAAATGGTCTTAGGTTCGAGAATCTCTACATATATTCAAAATCGTTGCACCAACCGAAATACCAGTATTTGCTCAAGGTGCTAAAAACCATACCCGATATTGGAGTTTTCACGTTCGAGGATGGCGAGAAGGTGGTTCAACCATCCGAAGCCCGAGGAAACTCCATATTCGTATTCGATGATGTCATAAATGAGAAGCATGGAAAAATAGCGTCATATTACAGCATGGGTAGACATCGCAATGTCGATGCCGTATACTTAGCACAGTCATATGCGAAGGTGCCTAAACATTTAATTAGAGATAATGCAAATATGATCGTGCTCTTCAGACAGGATAACCTCAACTTAAAGCATATATATGATGATTACGTAAACACAGATATGACGTATGCGGAATTTAAGGACATGTGTAAACAAGTTTGGGAGAGTAATGACGGATCGAACTCGCGACCTTTCGTTGTCATAGTACCCGAGTTCCCTTTGAACGAAGGACGCTACCGTCACGGTTTCGACATCTTTATCAGAGTGAATAAATAACGCGCATCCTTCATTGTAGTCATGAGTATCGATAGGTTCGGATCTCGGAGAGTCATACCCTCCCGGGGCGTGATTAACCGGTATACCATAAGTAGAGATGGATCGGGAAACTATCAATTCAAGGGAAAGCGATTGCGCAACGTTCACGATCCTGAGGAAAGTGATGACGCATCAACTAAGAGCTATGTGGACGCGTGTACGAGTGATGTCGAGAGTCGAATGCAGATCTTCAGCGAACAGGCTTCATATCAACGCATGGGCCAGTTTGAAGCTATGCTTAGGAATCACATACAAAAATCCCTCGACCTCCAATATGAACATCTAATGGAATACTTAACAAAATATGCATTTAAACGTGATTCGGATAACAATGTCATTCTGGATGCTATAAGGATGAAAGTTCTATTGGATCCCATTGACGATCACGATGTTATCAATAAAAAGTATATAGATGCCAGAATGCCAATTCTAGAGTCTGATGCTAATCTATCATTTCGAATGAAACGATTAAAGGATATAGCCGATCCTGCACAGGATAACGATGCTGCAACCATGAAATATGTTAATCGGTTCTATATACAGAAACAGAATGAACTGCAAACCGGTTTAACTAGAACGATAACAACCGTTGCCGAAACTATATCTACAGCGGTGGAAAAGGCCGTGAAAGATATAACCGAGCGACAGACGGAACTGGATAAGAATCTAACCAGTGCAGTGAACGATATTGACAACATGAAAATACAGACGAGACATATCGTAAACGGCATGTTACAACAACTGAAAGGTCAGCTCATCATTTCACTGCATACACGACCCTTTAGAGGTCCCTCGTTAAGGTATACGTTATCCTCGGGTCTCGAATTCTACAAGTCTCCAGGAAATGGGAATGTAATTTCTTGTTCTATGCTTTCATCAATACACCCTCATACGGCGCATGACACAATGTTTGCAATAAACGATAAATTAGTTGAAAGGTATCCTGTCCCTATTCGAACTGGTGATTTACTCACTTTCACAGCACCAGTGGAACGTGCTAAGGATGGTCACATGTTAAGTATAGAAATTATAATTTCATATAAAATATCTGCAGTAGGTTAATTATACATTCAGTACAATATGGATGCCGAAGGTATAAGTCTCAAACAATCAATCGCTCGTCACAGTAGGGCAATACGAGAAAAGTTACGCTCCCTGAAAGGTCTCAAGTTCGAAACTCACCGCGTCATGTCCGAGGTTCTCCAGCCTGTAACCGAGCCCTTGAAGGTTATAGCCGACAGGGATCGTGACAAGTCAAAACCAGTCGTTAACGATGCAGAAGAGGATGGGGATGAGGAGGAGGATGATCTACTTGCAGAGTACCTGAAGAAGGTTCGAACTGCTAGCTCCAGCGACATGGATGCCACCTACGGCGTGCGGTATGAAGATGGAGAATATAAACTAGGGAATAAAACTATCGATTTCACCGATGACGGTATTCAGATAGGGCAAGAGAGCTACGATGCAAGTCCTGGATTGTACGAATTGCTCTTCAAGCGATCGCCGCTCAATTCATCATATACCGAAGAGGATCTGGACGCCTATTCGCAGATATTGCAGAATACTCAGGTTTACAGGCAGGGATACGCTAGGAGCGGGCGTATAAGAGCAAGCCGCGGTTACAAGTATCGCAATATTATTCGAGATCTTGTTTCCAGTCGCACGGGCTCGGCTCTCTACTGGAAGGAGCACGTACCCGGCAGAAAACTAGATTACATCTATTGGACCGATCCCAACGTTCTAATAGACAGATTGAGATTACTCATTGCATCGAGGGATGCGGGTAACTTTAACCATTCAGCAGAGATTCAGGAAATAATCACAGAATTAAAAAACTCGAAAATCATAGCATGATTAAACGTGTCATAGCAAGCGAATTACACTCGCCGGCAAGAAGGCGCTTCTTACGCCGTAAAATAATAAGTAAAGGTCTTAATGATCTACTACAAATAGATCTTATTGAAATGATACCTTATGCAAAAGAAAATAGAAATTATAAGTATATTCTTATTGCTATTAATTTCTATTCTAAAATGGCTTATGCACGAGCATTGAAAGATAAAAGTGGCATTAGCGTGACAAGAGCTATGCACGGTATCCTATCAGAGTTGAATTCACCTCCTAAGAACGTTCAAAGTGATAATGGGAAGGAGTTTTACAATCGCCATTTCAGGCAATTAATGCTTAGGAATGGAATCAATCATTACAGTACTTTCAGTAGCATCAAGGCTGCAGCAGTGGAAAGGTTGATTAGAACAATTAAAATGAACATGCATAGAGAATTCCTGATTCAGGGTTCGCATCAGTGGTTACAAATGCTACCTAGAATCATCGATTCATACAACAATACCTACCATACGACGATTCGCATGAAGCCCCGTGACGTCAGCAACAACGATCTGCTCCTTAGTGTATATCGTTATGGAGGGCGTGAACGTCGAGAGAAAAGGAATGCAAGGAGTTTTCATGTCGGTGATCGTGTAAGGATTTCCAGGTACAAGGGACTACTTGAGAAAGGTTACACGGCCAATTGGAGTACGGAGATCTTTCGGATTGTTCGTGCAAGGAATACTAACCCAGTTGTCTATTTTCTAGAGGATGCAGAAGGAAATGAAATACAGGGCGGTTTTTATGGTCACGAACTACCAAAAACACGCCATCCTAATGTATACCTTGTTGAGAGAGTGATACGCCGACGTGGTAATCGTGCGTACGTTAAGTGGCTGGGTTTTCCTACAAAGGAATGGATCGATGTTAAGGATATTGTGTAAAAAGGAATGTATGTTTTATTGATAAATAAATAAATAAATAAATACACAAGATATTTTCCCAAAAATTTAGTGTTTTTATTTTATAATTCCTTTCCAGCTAAATCCTCTAAACATAATGGTTATATTTTTTAAATAGTTTCAGTATACGTGGCTACATAAACAGAAATTTTTCAGTAGAACATCACAACTAAATCCTCTAAAAATAATGCTTACACTGTGTTTTAAACAGCTTCAATACATGTGCATATAAATAAAAGTAAAGTGTTTTACATGTTAAATTCTTTTAATATTAGTGCAAATTAATGTTTAATCTTCAAAAGAATTTCAATATACCTACAAACATAATCAGAAATGCAGTCCCCCCAAAATTATATGTTTACCCCAACTAAATCCTCTATATATAATACATCGACAACAGGTTAAAACTCCTTACACCTAAGTTCAAAGTTCATAGTGAATAATGTATATATTTTCTTAAAACATACATATATAAGCAGAATTGTAACCCATCCCAAGAAACCATACTTTTATTCTAAATAAATCCTGTAGAGATAATGCATCCACAACAGGTTAAAACCCCCTAAATTAACTTCAATTTAATAGAGAATAATGCTCACATTCTTTATAAAATGAGGTTCAGTACACATGCATACATAAACACATTAGGTATTTTCACATGTTAAAACTCCTTACATCCAAGTTCAAATAGATGCTTACATTTTAAAGATGCGTACTAGCGAAAATGTAGTCCCCAGCACCGTAATTATAATATTATCCAATCAATATCCGGTAAAGTTAATGGTTAATGATGCTTACATTTTAAAAAGTTTCAATGTGCGTGCATACATAAACACAAATTGAGTGTCTTACACTTGAAAAATCCTTAAATCTAAGTTCAAATTAATGGTTACTTTTTTTAAAAAAAAAAAGAAATTAACGACGCATCAATAGAATAGTAAACACCTGTCCAAATTATAGCTTTATCCCAATATGCATGTATACATAAAACAAATTAAGTATTATGCACGTTAAAGTCCTTAAACATAAGTTTAAAATTAATTGTTACCTCTTTTAAGGAATTGAAAGATGCAATAATCTCATATTATATATCATATTATATCCCCATACATAAGCGGGATTATAGTCCTCCAAAGGTATTTATACATGCCATCAGCAACTCAAAGCAATGAATGAGCACCAAAACTTGACAACGTATTTCAAGACTTGCTTAAAATGACATCATGACTCATGTACATAAGTTTTATAAAGTGTAAAGATTTATCTCAAATCACAAAAAGCATTACTTCAATCACGCTTGCACTGCTGCATGTACACATGTTGAAAAATTAAATATTTGTGTCAAATCATTAAAAAGCAAATTATTTCACATGTTTTTGCTAGCTTTAAAATACATTGTCAACTTTTTTACAAGATTTTTTCACATATTTTTTATACGATTACTTATCCAATGGTACAGAATGATGACCCCAGGCCAAGGTTTCATGTGAATTTTTCTGTATAAATCGCTTCGTGTCGAATCCTCTAAGAGCAACTTTATTACTCTCGATGGTTCGAACAACGTGCTTATAACTTCTAAAGCACGTCTGTTTAGCATGACGTACGGCTGTCATATCATTTACACAGGATAGATAATCCTCAAACGTTATGCACCGCATGCCATCACTCGTAACGCCTTTAGATTTCTTGACCGTTTTGCCATCGTATCGATATGAATACAATTTTGAACGTAAACCTACGTATTCTGTCATAACTTTACCCGATAATTCATCTTTAAATAGACCAGCGACTTTTTTATTCATCAACGGAATACCGTACACATTATCGATCGGGTAATTAGATGTATCGAAGAGATGTATATTAGATTTAATAAATTCATAAATGTCACTACTGGTTTCAAACAGAAATGCATCGGTATCCGTATAATTCAACATAACATCTTTTAACTGTTTCTTCAAAATATTATAATAAAAATTATACATCAAGTGTTTTGAAAGATCTAGAATGGCCTGTCCTATATAAATCGGTTTCGTCATCTTAATTTCTTCCCTTACCAGTTCGAGTCCTATAAGGTTCTCGTCAAAAATTACGTATCGTATGAATGTCTGTCGTGATATTAACTTTCTTGCCTGTTTCCAATTGCTCGCTAGGTGAAAGGAATTGTAACGTCTGACGTTCTCAATAAATTTACCATATACGCAATTATTCATTTTCTTCCATAAATTTTGACCGAATTTTGTTTTATCTTCAATACGTTTAGCAGCATTTAAATCAATGTACGTCTTAAGCCAAAAGGATTGTTTGTAGGATACCGCTCGATGTATACGCTTCATTTTCAAACCGAGCTCTACACACTGCTGCAAGTTTCTGTAATGTAATATATATTTTTCCTTATGATTCAACGTTGCAAGTAACTTTTTGTAATTATCACCCGGAGCTATCTCACTCTGCGGACATAATGGCAAGTCGTTATGCAACTCGTGAAGGTTCTCCGGATATTCCAGGTCTACTTCTAAAACATAACCTGTATCTGAATCATGTCTGATGCTCAAAAAATCTATAGAATTAATTTCGTTATCGTTTAACCATCTCAATTGAGCATACGGTAAAGCGTTCCCAGTCATAATGTGTGAATATAGTCCGTTGCAATCCAAGTATGATAGGTATTTAATCGATTCCGCTTCATTGTAAGCAGATATGTATTTATTATTTGCTTTGGAATAACGTTTTGATACAGTGCAGATACCGCCTCTAATCGCAGATTCGAAAAATTCCAGCATATTTTGATCGGTAATCAGCGATATTTGCACGCGGCTCGTTCGTAACATTGCTTCATATGATAGGCCAGGAGCTGTATAGTAATGACAAGGATCTAAGCCATACATATCGATACTTAAACTTCGGAATTTTTCATAGATGTCTGTTAATAAGATCGTATCCGTCTTGAGATAAAGATCAGAGTATTCACCGAGATTTTGTATACCAAATTCTCTCCATACCGCGCATGCGTGCATGTAATCATCATTGCTTATATTATCAAAACACTCTTGAGGAGGTAATTTGGAATCATTTAATTTTTCCTTGCAATCTAAATATGTATATGGGAAAATACCTTTCCGTTGCATTAACAAACGTTGCTTAGGATCAACGTACATCTTATTTGTGTACCGAAAATCTTGAGGTTCTAGCATATCAGAAAGATCGCTCAGTTTAGAATCCAGAAAGCGGTAGCTATCAAGAAATCTGAGGAATATTGATTTACCATTAGATGTGTATCTTTTACTAAATGACAGATAATTCTCCGATGTTTGCGAAATACATGTAATGGGTTCATTGTCATACGATAACTTTTTTACTATGAAATGCGAATCATACTTTGATAGGCAATGAAAAAATATCGGGATAAAGTTTGGCGTTTTTCTATTGAGGTTGCATGATTTATGAGCAGCCCCTATATATAATCCGGTCTGATGATCGTGGTCACGCACCCTAATCGAGTCAGAATCGAAATCCTTTTTGCATACGTGACACTGGACTGCATTTCTGAAATTTAATTCATCCTCATCACTCATATGCATCTCTGTCACATCACCGTATATCCTAAGCACATCCTCGGCAATCACAGTTAATTCTCTAAGAAACTCTTCAACTGCATGCGAACCTCTAAATATTTTGAATTTTGTTAGTGTCTCGTCATAACTGCAGACCAGATGCAACGAAACGGATATCGCCTCGTGCACGTGCATATCACGTGTCCAACTATGCATCGCATCGGGCTGACACGATGGCACTTTTATTAACATAGTCTCGATATCAGGGTATATCACAAAAGGGACTTTAACGCATTTTGAGTAAGCCTGAAACTCGATAACATCATTTATTCCTTCGCGAGGCATGCTAATAATTTGACATTTCATACATCTCAGTTTATGTTTCTTCAGAATAACTTCAGTCGAAAACCATGCATTACAAGATTCGCACACAAATTTTTTACTTTTATGTTTGGATATCTGCTTACTTACTAGACGCGACATATCGGTTATGAGAGAATAATGCGAATTGATCATTAGAAGATTCACATGGTTTATCTTTTGCTCCCTCGTCTGATATAAGATGATAATGGATTCTCTCTCTAACCCGTATATGTTCACCGAGATATCATGATTTTGCTTTTCGAATAATTCAATGTCATGAAGGGCGACGGGGAAGTTTATTCCTTTAAAATTGAATTCGCGATATATATCATATTTACTGTACGTGCTAGCTCTATGCCTGTTCTGGCGAGCTGGATATTTTGCTGCCAGCATACAATATGCAAAACATTTAAAGTCAGTATTCCGAATATTCACGACAGCTCTCTTTGATTTTATCCACGATGGCAGCGGCTTAAAGCAACCTGCGTTTAACGGATCGTACTGACATGCGTATAAAGTTAGCGAATCTATCCTGTAAAGCGCTTTCGAACTGGCTTTTGTTTCAAAATTTTCTAGATGGGTGATTATAGGCTGTTTCAGTTTAATTTCATACCATTCAGATTTGTTTGTCGATTGCAATATAGCATCCATCTTACTGTTAAAATTAATCGATTCAACTGTTTCATTATCGGGTGAAGTTATTATATATTGACATGTTAAAGTACCGGCTAATTTAATTCCTGATTTGTAAGTTCTTATGGCCTTCTGGATTTCACTGGTAACAAGGGGTTTGCACAAGTTCAAGAACGTTGATGGATCTAGCTCGTGTATAGAATTTTTTATGGTACCTGTGAAGATCCTGTGCTGGAACGCTGATTCTACAGTAATGCATTCCAATGTTTTGTCGTTGCGTTTCGCCTGCTTTGCACTACTTGCTTGAATATCTTGCATGCCCGGTCTCTTGCGACTCGTTACACCTCCTGAAATTATGGATTAAACATGTCAGAAAACACGAATAATTACACTTTTAAAATAATAAACATTTGAACACTCATGGCAATGCTATATTTTTAAGCTTTAAAATGATTACTTTATTAACATTGCTGAACTTTGAATTTGATTTACATAACATGTTTTCCTTAA
This sequence comes from Mantis religiosa, assembly GCA_030765055.1. Classification (NCBI taxonomy): domain Eukaryota; kingdom Metazoa; phylum Arthropoda; class Insecta; order Mantodea; family Mantidae; genus Mantis; species Mantis religiosa. Next base: position 277,762,114 of record CM060948.1, read on the forward strand.
AAGAAATAAGTTGCATGTTATTTTCAGTGGAATTAAATGATAACTGTATCTTTTGAATAACAAAGATTTAGAACATTCAGAGTACTGCATTCCCTAATATGGATTTTTTTTTTAAATTGCACCTCTGTCTTTTATTGAATTTTTTTTTTAAATTGCACCTCTGTATTTTATTGAAATTTTATCCTGACTTACGTAACATGTTTTCTGGAAAAGAAATAAGATTATACACGTAACATGTTTCCCTGAAAAAAAACGTTATACATAATGCATCATCACAATATACTCATTTGTATATGGCTACTGGCTGTTTAATTAGTTAATTGAATTCCTCAACTTCCCGTCGATTGGCTGCAGATATGCATTAATGACTTTTAAAACGTTAAATTTGCTTGCATTATTACTCTTATCGATTTGCCTTTTATATAGAATGACTAATTCGTTAGGTATTCCATTCACAAATATTAACAGATTAACGCTAATTACTTTAACTTACACTGAAATATTTGACATCAAGAGATTGACACTTCATAGCAGTAGTGCAGCACGATTTTAGTTTTTTTTGTAAAGTCTTACCTTCACTGGTTACTCCCGACTGTTTAAAAAAGTTAATTTGTGCTTCTTGAATCCATTTTCCAGAGTTTCTTCACCGGAATACACGAAACTCCAACCACCCTGATTAACAGCATCCACTTGAGCTGCTGTCATCTTCTTAAATCTCTCGGGCAAAAAAACCTGGCATTCTTGCAGCTTAAGTACGACTCTATCACCGTATCTCGTCTTCACGATTTTGACATCGTGTATGGCTTGTGGCACGTCTCGGGGAATCTCTCGTAACTTCTTCGTCGGGAGATAGGAACCTCCTTCCGCAAGCTGATTTAAATCGTGAAGAATCGATTCTGGAATTATAAATTCACGCATATTATTCAACGCTTCGATTCATTACGTGGAAATTACTGTACATAGACATATGCATATTGCTTACCTTCATTCATGTTGATGCTGTCTGCTACGTTTCAGTTGCTGATGTGCTGTTTTATTCGGTCGGTTCACTGTTTTGTTACCTCAGCACCCCCTCCCAAAATTTCCATTCTGGCTGTAACCTGTTTGCACACATCCTTTAAGTTTATGCTTCTGCTTCTTTCGCTATAAACTATTAAACTTAGAGTAGAGTTTTAACCTGTCATCTTATGTATCTAGTAACTAAAAATTAAATAATATAAGATCTATAGCTATTAACTGTAAGTATATATATACTCTTTAGAAAGTTTCCACCCCTTTTACGTTGCGCACGCACTCGTGTGGCGATTGGTCGTTTATACCCTTTATTAAGATACTGCTACCTGCACCCTGATTGGCTAGCTTGGATGAAGTGGAATATGTCACACCCACTGTTCACCTTAGTGCATTCATGGTAATTACCTCATTGAACAATATTTCAAATTTGTATTGCAGCAAACTAATAATATCATAATGCCATCTATAATATGAGTATAACCTTTTATTGCATTTTAATTATTGCAAGCTGTATTTCGAGTTTGTATTGCTACTTAATGCAACTGTATTATTCCGAAGGACCGTTTGAGTGTGATCGTTATATAATTTATGTTTTTATTCCTTCCAGTGATATTTTGCTTCAATTCGGTAAGCCTAACGCCTCGAACGGATTAGTCTCTCGTATCAGATTTATTCAGAAGCGTGTCTCTCGTAGTTATTCACCAAATCGATGTACAGACGTTTTAAGAGGCACTGGCATTATTATAGCAGACTTTACATAGCTTTTCAACGTTTTGGCATGTTTCTACTCAGCTGATTTATATCATTACAATTATCCTTAATACATTATTTATTACGTTTGCATAGATATCTCGTTTACTTGTCTCCTTTACGCTCGAGTGAATTTTTAGAACCCAGCTGCGTTAATTGATTCCTACCCGCACGTGTACGTAATTTTTTCACCCCAAGTAAGTTATACGGATTCTCTCTTCCGTTGGGGTGGTTTTAGCTGCAGCTAACAACATTATTTCTCAATAAATCTTTACCTACCTTTCCTAACATTTCACTGCATGAGCATTATTTTTAACAGAGGGAATGGCTCGGTTTTACCACACATTTCCATGGAGTATGATTCATCAGGCTCCCAATAACTGAATACATTAACAGATAAATAATAAATAGGTAGCTAAATAAATACAAGTTTTCAGTTCGACGTTCCTACCTGCGCTGCCTTTTGAAAACGTCTACGATGGGACAGAGACGGCATAGTCTTACAACATTTGATGTATTATTAAAAGTTTGATACTGTCCAATTCGTATTTGCATTCTTAGTGACTTATATATGCTATATTCGACGCGTTAAGCCTAGCGGACTACTGTCATTATCTCTAAGTAAAATTGGTTTTAATGTTTTATTTTTGCGAATCCTATTTTAGAATCCTTTTTTAACTTCAATTCGTTAAGTCTAACGCCTCGAGCGATTACTGCATTTTATTAGATTTATTTAGAAACATTTTTCTCGTAGTTATACGCCTATTTGGTGTACAGACGTTTTAAGAAGCACTAGGATTGTTATAGCTGACTTTGCATGGCTTTTCGACGTTTTGGCATCTTTCTACTAAGCTGATTTATATCATTACAATTATTCTTATTACATTATTTATTTCATTGCATAGATATCTCGTTGGCTTGTCTCCTTTACGCTTGAGTGAATTTTTAGAATCCAGCTGCGTTAATTGATTCCTAGCGCAGGTGTGTGTAATATTTCACCCCAAGTAAGTTATATGGATTCGCTGTTCCGTTGGGGTGGCTACAGCTGTAGCAATAAACATTCATCCTCGCTAAATCTTTACTTGACTCTCTTAACATTTCACTGCATATGCATTTATATTTTGAACAGAGGGAAAGGATCGCTTTTTAGCACACATAGAGTGTCAGATTCCTCAGGAGCCCAATAACTGTAATGGATAACTCAATAAATACTTAAATAAACAAATAAATTAATTAATAATGTATACTTAGTTACGTGAATAAATACATTTTTTCCATTCGATTTACATGCGTGCCGGGGGGGACGGAGCGGTGTGTGTGTGTGTGTGTGTGTGTGTGTGTGTGTGTGTGTGTGTGTGTGTGAATACTGAAATCCATTCACATTTTTTTTTCAGTAATTACATTCATCAGTTAATTACATTTCACATACATACAACAAAATGACACGATTGCCCTTGCAGGCTTGGGAGAGATGCGTCGTTGTCGTCGTCGTCGTCGTCGTCAAGCTCCTGGAGGGGGGGTGGCACACGAACGCCAGCACACCAATATATATATTTTTTTTAAAACACAGATTTCTACTCGACTTTCAAGGCTCGGATTTCATTAACACGTAACACGTGTTACTACACAACCAACCCTTCGATATTTTAACATGGAGATTCTAACACAACCAACACACAACCTCTTCGATATTTGGACAGGCGGATTTCGCGTCGAGTTTTAACCAGGGGGTTTCAAAAACAGCTAACGCAGGTGTTTTTGAATCCCCACAAATCAACTACTAACTTCCTATTGAATGTTCTAGCCTTTGACTTAATCGTTTGAGTTATAAAAATGTTTATCTTGGGCCTACCCATTCGTTTCACTTCAGATTTTTCTACAGCACTCCGTTGCGAAAAGGGCTTTTCCAGAAAAGATTGCACGGTATTCATTCTATCAGCATTTTAAAAACGTACAAAAATAACACCTCACAATAAGCTCTATAAATAAAATGTTAGAATACTCAGTTTAAACTTAAACAAAGCTTTCTCAATGTTCTGCGAGCCAGAAAACACACCACAGAACAAGCAGACGCACAGGTACACACTGAGCGAAGCCTGAAGGTCACGCGATAGCCGTCGCTTAGAGTAGGAGGAGTTAGGTTTGTATCCCTTCATTTAAACAATGTATAAGAAAGGAGCCACTCCCATCTCTTCACCTTCCCGCAACCCACTCAGAGAGCACACGTTTGGCTGAAATCTGAGGTTAACACTTCGCTGCAAACCTGGCGGCTCCTTGCCAACAAGTACAGCTTTAATGTGCAAACTGCACCTGTTGTACATTCAAAATCAGTGGGTGCAGCGCAAACCTGCAAGCTTATAGAGGAACTGCCGCTGGTCCAAGTTGACCTTTACATTTGGCTTGCACATCAGAATTAGACTAGAAATTTCCAGCAAATTCCAAAGAAATGAGAAAGAAAGGTAAATGATATCACAAAGTGAATTTGCGCGAACCACAGAGATGTATCCACCTCACCAGACTTCCTTTCTCAAAAACAAATATCTGTACTTAACAGTACTTTTTAATATACACTACTGCTGCCTTTTGTCTCCACGTGGTAAAGGGCAATCAAAACCTAAATGACATCTAAACTTCGAAACTTTGTACAATCGTTTAGAGAACGTAGGAAAAGTTAATATGTCGTGTTTTACCGGTACTGCCATCTATGGATGGCAATACACAGTCGGCAAAAGCATTGTCTCCTAGCGGGCAGGAATACAATTAAGAGGACGTTTGATATGTTATATATCTACTTTCTCGACCCACTGTACTACAGAGGACTGTTTCGGTATCCCTAACTCCGCAATGCTATTTCATCCCTCCGATATGTGGAGGATGAAATTAGGCGCCGGGCGACAAAATTCTTCGAGGGTTTGCCCCAACATCAGAGCGCCCTAGTCAGATCCCTTGGGGATTATGTTCCTCGTGAGCGTCGCTTAAAGCGATACCGGTTACCCCGCATGTCTTGCGGTCACTACCGGTAACCACATGATCTCCATTCCAGCCTAAATTAAATTTCAGCTAATCCGAAATTGTTATTATGGAATATTAAAAATTATACATAGCCTCTTCCTAGTTTATTAGCTAACCCACCAGCGGTGCTCGTTGTCCGTAGCACCCGGTTCATCATTCCCTGAGGAGCAAAAAGCTACCTCCCTACACTAACCCCACTTAAATTTCACCCGTCATTCTGCAACATCCACATCCCGCCACTACGTGGTTAAGCTCTTCCCAGAGCAGGTACACGATCTGACCACCCTTCGGGCTGTTCCAAACAGCCGGCCAGATTTGTGCTGCTGCTTGATTGTTGGTTGCACATTCCTAAGAAATTATTATTGATATGTGCATGAACATTTTTAGACATATTCTTAAAACCTTTATCTTAAGTAATAGGTATTATTATTTGAAAATTTTGTAACGATAATTTGTAATCATTTTTTACTTTTTTTAAAGCACTGAATTTTCGATAATTTTTTTAAAACTACTATTATGAACCTCTGAGAAAAATCCCTTCTTATTATAATTCTTGTAGGTCTCCTTAATACGCACAATAACATTCATATGTTTTGGTTGAATAGTTTTTTTTTTTAAAAGTGTCCCAGAAACTAAAGAATGTTAAATTGAGAAATACAGCTTTTGAAAGTTTATATATTAATTACTGCCTTCTCCCATGATTCAGGACATACTTGCTGCATAGTCTTGACTTTCTGTATCCTCCCTTATTCTTTCCAAGTAACTTTCATTTTTCTTGCTTTCTTGGCCAGTTCCTAAACCATTTTATCTGCTTTCAGGACTCGCAGCTCATCAATTTCTCTATATGATCACTATCATGATTAGCACATGTATTTTGTGAACTGGGCATACTAACCTCTATATTATATGTGGTTTCACTGTCTAATGTATTTATATTTTCCATATTTACCGTTCTGGTTCTCGTAAAACTATCGCCTGTAAACTTTTTCTTTCCAAACGTTTTTGGTCTACCCGCATCATATATTCAACAACAACTAGTACAAAATACTCAAAACAAGTAACTGTTTATTACACAGCCGAAGACATAAGAAAACTGGCATTCTTAGAATTACAGTGGTATCGAACGATCCCTTACAAAACATGGTCTAGTTCAGAAATATCTGTGCAGTATTTCTGAAGTTGAGATTTGTTTTCTAAAAGTTTACAAAAAGGGGTTGGAAAAAACTTAACACTCACAAATAGAATATGCAAATTGGGTAAAAATTATTGCTCCAATGAACTCTCTAACTACACAGACTAGAGGGCTGATATTATACTACAATGTAAAATTAAAAAAAGTGAATCTTAGCCCCAGGTGAAGTACCTCATCATCTTAAATATTTTGTTGTAAAAGCTAGAGTGCAAGTCTCAAGCGATATATAAAAGTTTAAGGTGTAGGTCGTTGTGGTTGGTCATTCAAATTAACATGAGGTATAAACACCTTGAAATTTTAAATAAAACAACAAATAACTTGTCAACTCCACAATTGTCGTTGCTGATTTCTGTGATATTCGTTTTTTATTTAAAATTCCAAGTGATTATACCTCATATTCATTTGAAATTCCAAACATAACAACCCACATTTTAAACATTTAAACAACACTAATGACTTGCGCTCTATCTCATACAGCAAAATACTTAATAAAACTATTTTTGTTAATGCTTATCTTAAAGTTGGAGTAGATAAGAGAAAGGTCCTGTATAGTCAAATGGGTTGAGGAAGTAGTGTGACTATAATACATTAGTTTACCGCAATAAAGATTCATAGACTAGCAAACGTTGTTTAAATTGTATTCCTGCCCGCTAGGAGACAATCCTTTTACGGAATGTGTACTGCTGGCCATAGATGGCATCACGTGCAAAACACGATAATCCGGAAGATTATTGTAACTTTTTATACGTTTTCAGAACAATGTGCACAATTTCGCTGTTTGGGTACGGTCTAGACCTCGCTTGCCGTTTAGGTTATGGAATATAGGGCAGCAGTGATGTATATTAACACAATACTGTTAGTACAAATATTTGTTTTCGAGAAAGGAAGGCTGGTGAGGTGGATATATCTCTGTGGTTCTTGTAAATTCATTTTACTGACGATTCCACTTACTACTGGATAATTTTGTCGGAACCTTCATATTATTCTGATGAGAAAGACGTTTGTAAAAGCTTATTTCTAATAGCTCACAAGCCGTAGGATTTTAATGGAATCTGAGCTTTGCGAGAAGACTCCAAAACCATTTAGGGAAGTTCATCACGTTTATAAGAGTCAGCTAAGAATCGAACCTGTGCCATTCCGAATTTAACACAGGAGACGTTATAATCCGATTCCGCTACTTCCAGACCTGAATCATTTGCTGGGCTTAAATGGCAAACGCTCCTATCCATGTTAATTGAGGTGCACGAGACGTATCTTAGGCAAAAATGTAAATAAACCGTTTATAGAGAAACCTCAGGCCGAACTGCAGAGCATCATTTCACCCATTCCATTCCTCCTCTGATATGACCTAACTTTGGAGGACGTAAACTACAATAAACAACTCCCGTCTCGGAGTTCTTTCGATTGGGTTGGACTCGACGGGGCAGTGTGTTACCGATACCAACGGGAAATTGGGTACCTCCGGCCAAGCTACGGCCGCCCGGAAGGGGTAGAGTGTTGTCTGATACTTCTCGAGAACTAGCCTGCAGAGGAAGTAGAATTTTGTCTAGATCACCAGGCGGGCCCACCGAGGTTTTCGGTAGTCTTCCCTGCCGGGTTTACGCGTGCAAGTGGCGTATCTGCTGCGATCCCGTCTTGCCGTTGTTGTTAACGGAGGGCTTTCTAAGAAATAAGGCGTTGCCGTATCGAAAGACCCCCCTCCCCCGGAGTTATCCATCGCTCCAGGGGTTGACGGAGGTTAAAAGTGGTAAAGAAGGAAAACATGATAAGAAACCGACTTAGTGCCGACGCTTACAGGGATACCAGCAGACTGTGGTTCTCTAGCTGTGAATAAATATTCCAAAAAATTTGATGATGCACATCATAAGTTGCATTGAACGAACAAAAGCATGCCATGCCATGGCATGTGGTGCTGCCTGGCTGAATTTAGCTAGAAAGCTTTTGCTGCGTGCCCACCCGGGTTTTAAAGTTTTTACCGCAGGTAAGGTATTGAATTTGGTATATTTAGGGTGAGATGTGGGTTTTCAGATCTGAATTATTTTATGAGGTTACGGTTTTGTACCTAGGGGTTGAAGGACAGAATGCAATGCCTTGCACCCTGCTCTTTTAATTTTGATTTAATTTGGTAAACACTTTGATGCCAAACTGCTTGTAAAATTATGTGGAGCTTAGCTGTAGCTGCTGTTCGTATTAGCTTCTGGGTAATCTCGGGTGCCCGCAAGCCATGCGGGGTAACCGGCGCTGTCTAGAACGGCGTCTGGTGGTGTCATAATCTCCCAAAAATCTGAAACGGTTGTTTCTGTGAGTTGGTAAATTGGCGTATAATTTTGATGCCCGGCGCCTAAATTCATCCTTCACGTATGGAAACACGAGGCTTCGTGAAGCAACCTGATAGGAAAATAACGTCCCATGGAATATAGAGACCTTAGTCCTCTATTCTGTGCACGTTGAATCCATGCGATCCAGCTGACTGCGGCCATGCTCCAGATGTCGCAGGTATATAGTAGCTTTACAGGGATTACCAGCGCTCGGAAGAGGTTGTAACTTCAGGCCAACTGGCATCGAGGTCGACCTCAGCATTGGTACCTTCGCCGATAGGTCCCTAATGTGGCACCGAAAATTTAGTCTTCTATCCAAATCAGTGACGGCTGGTGGATTATATTATTGGTTGTGCACAAATGTAAAATAAAATACAGAGTAATAATGACTCACCTATTTATACAGAAACCCTGCTCTCCTGCTGTTACCCTGGCGAATCTATCAATAACTTTTGCGTTGAAGTCGCTGATCTTCATAACAAACTCCCTCTCCATTGAAAGCATTGCTAATGCTGACAATCGGTCCTGTGACATTGTGTTCCTAAGGAAAGTTTTTATTCCTTTTAAAGCTGAGAAACAGCGTTCTGCTTCAGCGCTAGACATTGGCATAGTTAACAGCACTCGCAAAAGTTTGACACATTCGCTGAATGTATCATATAAATTGTTTTCCTTAATGAAGTCCATCAATCACAAAGCGCCGGACATTTCAAGAAATTCTTCTCGACCGCAAGTTACAGTAAGTTCTGTACAAATTTTTGTTGCAATGATAGAAGCTTAGAACCTTACTGCTTCTCCAACGGAATCCTCTGGAAATGTCTAACTGCAGTCGGGGAAATTTTCTTGATGAAAGAAAGTCGAGGCTACCAAATTCCCCGTGAAGCTAAATCTGTCCTTTGCTTCTATAAGAATAGCGTCACTGACTCGAGATCCTCTCTTCTTTTCACATCATGGAGTTATATTCTCTTCCATTTAACTGCAGTTTCTTCGTGTTCCTCAATATCCATGCTATTTCTTACTTTTTGCACTTCCCTTTCAAATGCGTTTGGCTGGACGAAGGCAAATGTTGCACTGCAATCTTGTTTCTGCAGCTGATTGTGCAAAGTGTCCACATGGGGAATGATCTCGTGGAAAAAAAGACAGCCTAATACAACATTATCATCTTTCAAAGTGGTCATAAACCCAGAAGCCGGAAGAAATGTGGCGTTGTTGTTTAACAGAGCTCTCTTCTGAATGACCTCCATGCATTTAATTAAATTCTCCCTGTGTTCGAAAATGGTATTGGCGGTCCGTGAATGAAAATTCCATCGTGTCGGAACGAACGTGGCAATCCTTTCTGCACAACTTCATCAAGAACAGCTATTCTTTGAGGAGAATTTGAAAAGAAATGTGCATATTCCCTGTAAATTTTCAAAAAATATCCTTACACTGGTGTTTACCGAGGCTGCATTCAGCATTATTAAGTTACGCTTATGTGCATGGCAGTGTATATAAGAGGCAAAAGGGTAATTCTCATTCACAATTGCCTGAACACGGTGTGTGCTACCTCCCATGACGGATGCACCATCATAGGTCTGTGCTATAAGTTTATTTGGTCACCCTGATAGTTGCAGATCTAGTTCAGATTTAATGACTAGTAAGATAGTCTGCATCATGGCCAGCAGGTCGAACAAAACTCCAAAATCGGTCTACAGGCTCGTCATTCGCAAGATATCTGTAGATAATAACCATCTGATACACTGAGGAAGCGTCAGTGGTTTCATCTGCTATTACAGCAAGCAATTCTGCAAACTAAATCTCCTTCATTATTTCCTCTTTGTATACCTCTAACATATACTGAAGAATTTCGTTTCGTATAGTTTTTTAAGATCCCTTAAAAGCAGTTGCTTTTTCCATATGGCCTTTCAGGACACTATCGAGATCAGCGCTGAAATCTATTAGGCCTCGAAAGATACCAGGGTTTGGTGATGTATCAGATTGAACATGACCTCCTAAAGCCAGCTCAAATCAGCCGCAAAACGGTATACAGTTTATTATGACATTTAGGGCATATCTATTCAGCGTAACTTTATCGTTATGCAACTGTACGTTCCTTCTGTATGCTCTGTCCATTTTTGCAGTAATATTACTATTGCCATGTATTGCTAAACTTAATGCACTTTTTATATGAGACGAAGAGGACTCATCCTTTTTAACACGGTCGTGCATATGTCGTATGTCTTTCATTACTTGCTTTACCCAGGAATCATCGCCTCCAAAGAGCAGGCACGGAAAACGGTATAAAGAGGTATTAACTGCACATGCACATAACCAGTCGTGCTTCTTGTACATGTCAGGGTTGAACTTCCTATTTAATGTTCTAGCTTTTGACTTAATCGTTTGAATATAAAAATGTTTGGCTTGGGCCTACCCATTCGTTTCACTTCAGATTTTTCTACAGCACTCCGTTGCGAAAAGGGCTTTTCGAGTAAAGATTGCACGGTATTCATTCTATCAGCGTACAAAAGTAACACCTCACAATAAGCACTATAAATAAAATGTCAGAATACTCAGTTTAACCTTAAACAAAGCTTTCTCAATGTTCAGCGAGCAAGAAGACACACCACAGAACAAGCAGACGCACACTAAGAGAAGCCTGAAGGTCACGCGATGGCCGTTGCTAAGAGTAGGGGGAGCTACGTCGATAACCTTCCATTTAAGCAATGTATAAGAAGGTCGTCCGATATGACTTAACGTTGGAGGACGTAAAAAAAGGAAAGAAAAGAAAAACCATTCCCATCCCTTCATCTTCCCGCAACCTCCTCAGAGGGGACACATTTGGGCGAAATCTGAGGTTAACACTTCACTGCAAACCTGGCGGCTCCTACAGTTAACCTCTGTTTATTTTGACTTCTGTGGTCATCGGCAGCTACAGACGATAAGCGTATATTAAACATGTTTGTTTAAAAAACAATGCAAACAAGTACAGCTTTAATGTGCAAAATGCACCTGTTGTACATTCAAAATCAGTGTTTGTAGCGCAAACCGGCAAGCTTATAGAGGAACTGCCGCTGGTCCAAATTGACGTTTACATTTGGCTTGCACATCAGAATTAGACTAGAAATTTCCAGCAACTTCCAAAGAAATGAAAAAGAAAGGTAAATGATATCACAAAATGAATTTGCGCGAACCACAGAGATGTATCCACCTCACCAGACTTCCTTTCTCAAAAACAAAATTCTGTACTTAACAGTATTTTGTTAATATACACTACTGCTGCCTTATGTCTCCACAAGGTAAAGGGCAAGCAAAACCTAAATGACATCTAAACTTCGAAATGGTGTACAATCCTTTAGAGTACGTAGGAGAAGTTACATTAATCTTCATGCATGTCGTGTTTTACTGGTACTGCCATCCATGGACGGCAATACACAGTCGGCAAAAGCATTGCCTCCTAGCGGGCAGGAATACAATTAAGAGAACATTTGATATATTATATATCTACTTTCTCAACCCACTCTACTACAGAGGACTGTTTCTGTATCTACTCTAAGTTTAAGATAAACATTGACAAAGGTAGTTTCATTAAGGTGCGACGGTGCTGCCTATCTCCGCAATGCTATTTCTTTGACTGTTATGTGCACATTCCTAAGAAATTATTATTGATATGTACATGAACATTTTTAGACATTTCTTAAAACCTTTATCTTGAGTAATAGCTATAATTATTTGAAAATTTTGTAAAGATAAATTGTTAAAATTTTTTAGTTTTTTTTAAAAAAAAGTAATGAATTTTCAGATAATTTTATTAAAACTACTATTATGAATCTCTGAGAAAAATGTTTAATTCTTGTAGGTCTCCTTAATACGCACAATAACATTCATATGTTTTGGTTGAATAGTTTTTTAAAAAAAGTGTACCAGAATCTGAACTATGTGAAACTGAGAAAAACAGCTTTTGAAAGTTTATATATTAATTACTGACTTCTCCCATGATTCAGGACATACTTGCTGCATAGTCTTGCCTTTCTGTAGCCTCCCATGTATTTTTCAAAATCCTCTTCATTTTTCTCGCCTTCTTGTCCAGTTCCTAAACCATTTTATCTGTTTCAGGACTCGCAGCTCATCAATTTCTGTATATGACATCTATCATGATTAGCACATGTATTGTGTGAACTGGGCCTACTAACCTCTATATTATATTTGGTTTTACTGCCTATTGTATTCATATTTTTCACATTTACAGTTCTGTTTCTTGTAAGGCTATTGCCTGTAAACTTTCTCTTTCCAAATGTTTTTGGTCTACCCGTATCATGTATTCAAGAATAACTAGTACAAAATACTCAAAACAAGTAACTGTTTGTTACACAGCCGAAGACATAAGAAAAACTAGCATTCTTAGAGTTACAGTGGTATCGAATGATCCCTTACAAAACAAGGCCTAGTTCAGAAATGTCAGTTCAGTATTTCAGAAGTTGAGATTGGTTTTCTAAAATTTTACGAAAAGGGGGCTGGCAAAAACTTAACACTAACTAATAGAATATGCAGTTTAGGTACAAATTATTGCTCCAATGAACTTTCTAACTACACAAACTAGAGGACTGATATTATACTAAAATTTAAAATTAAAAAAACTGAAACTTAGCCTCAGGTGAAGTACCTCATCATCTTAAATATTTTGTTGTAAAAGCTAGAGTGCAAGTCTAAAGCGATACATAAATGTTTAAAATGTAGATCGTTGTGTTTGGTCATTCACATTAACATGAGGAGTAGGTAGAAGGGTTCCTTTCGGATTAATTTCAAGGTCATTCAGGCGTCTGTGTCTGGACGCCTATCAAGGTCATGCAGGAAGTAAATATGTTTACTCCTGGATGACCTTGAAACTTGCATATACGTTTAAGACCGAGTTCAAGGTCATATTGGAGGTAAACAACGTTTTAAGACCAATTTCAAGGTCATCTAGGATGGAAACGGACGTTTAAGGGTAATTTCAAAGATATCCAAGCGTCTCCAACCAGGCGTCGCAACGCCCAGTTGTGTATGATGGGCTGATTTTGCAGTCTTTTAAAATTAGCGTCCGTCACTGACCCTGGCTCTGGCACTGCAACTGCCCAAGCTCGTCCAATGGGTGGACTGAAAACCCTCCCTTCTACTTTAACTCAGACTATGGCCATGCGTCGCTCCCCGCTCCTGAAATCCCCCCGCCACTATTGTAAGGGTATATAAGACTCCGGAGAGGCTAGACATATCCACTGCCCAAAACAATCGCCTGTGACATTAAAAATTCTTCTATACTGCCCAGATAAAGACGCTAGAAGCGGCTAGGTGCTGGGCAGCATACACTCCGTCCAGGAAAACCTGGACGACTCGACTCTTCTGCTGGTCTGCTGGTCCTTTCCACAAAGAGTTATGTAACGGTCTTATGCATTCGTGTACAAAAAACCTTCATACCATGATCAGATGTCTTCTCGCGAAGTATGTACAGAGTACCGTTCAGTCTACAGAAAGCGATACATGTAAGTATAATAATTATTAACTTTTCTAGATAATACATTTCCGATTTTCATTTAACTAGAAAAAGTAATGGAAAAAATATTGTTATTCAATGCAAGAGTCGGTTCATGGGCAAAAGACAATCTAATGAAAATAACTTAAATACTAGCAATGGTATAAAGGAAATAAAGAAATAACTAATGTCAAATTCGCTGTCTTATATTCCAGTGTATTACTACTGTACATACTTCCATGCAGCACCAAATGCTTGAAACAAGTAAGCTATCTGATTTTACTCTATTTCTTAGTTTGCTTATATATGTACATGAAGATAAGCGTATTGTTCATTATAAATCTATTGATATTTAACTTTCCAATGTATTTGACCAAGAAACTATGCCATTTTTATTATTATTCATTTTGCAGTTTCCAGTTATTCTTTATCTGCTGTACAAATCATATGTGAGAAAACATGAAAATGTTTAATTAAACATAAATAAATAAAACTAGCTGGATCTGAAGATCCCCATGAGCCTAAATAAACAAGTATAAACATCTTGTGAAAGAGGATTTTTCCTTGAAACTGATAGTTGCATGCAATGGGGAGAGTTGTAAAAAAGAATGCAGTATTACATACCATCATTTGGATTCTGCAACCACTCGAGCGCAGTCCTATAACCGCAATTAAAGCAAACGCACCAGTCCCCAACTATAGCTCCTTCTTCGAAACCTTTCGGAGGAGGGATGATATAATTCGCCTCGGGCAAAATGGGCGACGGTTGGCTAGGTTCCAGTCCGTTTGCCGAAGGCAGACCGTTCGCAGCTGGGGTTTCATTGGAGTCACTTGCTGGTGTTTTGCGTTTTCTGCCAGCCAGAGTCAATTTATTGGCACAGTTCTTCTTGGGGTACATTTTTCCCTGAAATAATAATAATAATAATAATAATAATAATAATAATAATAATAATAATAATAATAATAATAATAATAATAATAATAATAATAATAATAATAATAATAATAATAATAATAATAATAATAATAATAATAATAATAATAATAATAATAATAATAATAATAATAATAATAATAATAATAATAATAATAATAATAATAATAATAATAATAATAATAATAATAATAATAATAATAATAATAATAATAATAATAATAATAATAATAATAATAATAATAATAATAATAATAATAATAATAATAATAATAATAATAATAATAATAATAATAATAATAATAATAATAATAATAATAATAATAATAATAATAATAATAATAATAATAATAATAATAATAATAATAATAATAATAATAATAATAATAATAATAACAATAACAATAATAATAATAACAATAACAATAACAATAACAATAACAATAACAATAACAATAACAATAACAATAACAATAACAATAACAATAACAATAACAATAACAATAACAATAACAATAACAATAACAATAACAATAATAATAATAATAATAATAATAATAATAATAATAATAATAATAATAATAATAATAATAATAATAATAATAATAATAATAATAATAATAATAATAATAATAATAATAATAATAATAATAATAATAATAATAATAATAATAATAATAATAATAATAATAATAATAATAATAATAATAATAATAATAATAATAATAATAATAATAATAATAATAATAATAATAATAATAATAATAATAATAATAATAATAATAATAATAATAATAATAATAATAATAATAATAATAATAATAATAATAATAATAATAATAATAATAATAATAATAATAATAATAATAATAATAATAATAATAATAATAATAATAATAATAATAATAATAATAATAATAATAATAATAATAATAATAATAATAATAATAATAATAATAATAATAATAATAATAATAATAATAATAATAATAATAATAATAATAATAATAATAATAATAATAATAATAATAATAATAATAATAATAATAATAATAATAATAATAATAATAATAATAATAATAATAATAATAATAATAATAATAATAATAATAATAATAATAATAATAATAATAATAATAATAATAATAATAATAATAATAATAATAATGTTTAGGGAAAGTCATCGATAAATATTAATTTGCCGTAATTAAGAATATATTTTGAGTGCAATCAAGCATGATTATAAAATGAATTAGCTTACCTTTTTTATAAATGAAAACTAGATGAATTTCCTGAAATAAGATTGCTCTGGTCTCGGAGGACAGTCTTCTGTTGAATGCGACAAACTGTGTAATGATATTTTTTTCAACTCAACTCCATGCTGGCGGGCTGTTCGGAACAGCCCGAAGGGTGGTCAAATCGTGTACCTGCTCTGGGAAGAGATTTACCACGTAGTGGCGGGATGTGGGTGTTGCAGAATGACGGGTGTAGATTAAGTGAGGGTAGTGAAGGGAGGTAGCTTGTTGCTCCTCAGGGAATGATGAACCGGGTGTTACAGACAGCGTGCACCGCTGGTGGATTAGTTAATGAACTAGGAAGAAGATATATGTAATTTTAAGTTTTCCAGAATAAATTTTGGGTAGCTGAAATTTAGTTTAGGCTGGAATGGAGATCATGTGGTTACCGATAATTACCGCAAGACATGCGGGGTAACCGGTATCGCTTTAAGCGACGCTCACGAGGTACATAATCCCCAAGGGATCTGACGAAGGCGCTCTGATGTTGGGGCAAACCCTCGAAGAATTTGGTCGTCCGGCGCCTAATTTCATCCTCCACATATCGGAGGAATGAAGCCTCGTGAAGTAGTCTCACTCGGAACCATGTGCAAACGGAATAAATAATCCGAAGACATTTATTCTGTGCACGTTGGAGCAGAACTAGGTGTGAGCCTGCGGCCATACCCTAGACTTCGCACGCATAGAGCATGATAGGGAGGACCAGAGCCATAAAGAGGCGCAACTTTAGGGAAACAGACATCGCAGACCGAAGCACAGGGTATAGTGATGCCACAGCACCACACGACCGATGAGCTTGCTCCTGGATGTGCTCCCGAAAAGTTAGGCCCTTATCCAGCTTGACTCCCAAGTACTTGATTGAATTCTCCCACCTGATCCCTTGCCCGAATTAGGTAAATGTGGGGAAATTGGTGGGAAAGCGGCGCTTGGTGAACAATATTGCTTGGCTGTGTAATGATTGTTTCAGACAAGCGCTTTTATAGTGGCTTCAAACTCCTCTCCCACTCCAGGTCTACGACGGCCCCCCACAAAAGTCTAGGAGGATATTTTGTCAGTTTTAGAACTCGCCTCCACCAATGCGCATCGAGAACCATTGCAGGAGATATTCTTTCCTTTGTGTCATTTTTTCCTTTTTTATAAATAAAAACGAATAATAGGGCTGGATCATATGCTTTAATTATATTAAGATTTAACTGCTATTAATATGCAAGAACTAAACAAATACATATATATTTCGCTTTTGACAAAATATATAATTCTGATATTTAGATAAAGAAAGGAAAAAGTTGTTTACATGAAGAAGCTTATGTTGATTTTATCAGACCACCATACGAGCAGGCGTATTTAATTAAGCTTTTTACCATAATTTTTAGAGAAATTATAGTATTTTCCTTTAATAATACATTTGCAACGTTTTCTGTTAGGGAGGTTCAAAATTTAAGTTTGTAGAATCAATTCACACAACTTTCTGCTTTAAAAGATACTAATTAATTTTTCTAATATTAAAAACAATTTCAGTTTGATGCCCTTATTATATGAATATTTTGAGATTTATTTAAAAACCTCTCTCTGAGATTCGAACCAAGGTCCTGGGTGCGTATATACACTTTATTTCACTGTATTATCAATATTCAACATTACAGTTATCCCATCAGAACCGGTAATCGAATCATGGATCTCTAGGATACGGAATCATAAAGCCTTTCCAACATATGTTAAATGAAAATTCTTATGCTTTGTCTAAATCAGGAAATAGATCAACATTATAGAATTCGAATGGCAATGGGATTCGAACTAGGGACTCCTGGTATATTGCATAAGGCCAGTAGATGCTATTAAATACATGAAATTTATAACCTTTTTCGAAGTCGCTATCTTAAGCAGTTTCGGAGTTATGATAGTAAATGCACTCATTTGCACGCGGGGTTCGATCCCGGGATCAGCGGTAAACTTCAATCGCACCTTAAAGCATATGCGCCTTTTGTTTTAAAAAAAGTAATTAGCTTTCATTGGCATCTCCTTTTCTTTAATTTTGTAAGGACTTGTTAGGAAATGTCTAAGAGGCCCAAAAACAAACGTGTTGCTACAGGTCAAACGCTTTCACTTGTCATTAGTTGTTTACCTCTTAGTGTTTCAAGAATACGCATAGTCAAAAAATACCTATATAGCTGTTATTGTCATTAAAGGTTTTAAAGTGGCATGTTATTTCAGCGTTCCGGCAAATGGTCATTGTACTTAAGCGGCGGCATCAAAGTAGTGTTAGGGGGTGTGCTAATTAGGTTACTTTGTAAACCAAATAGCGGCATTAACTTTGTGCTTAAGCGGTGGCTTGCTAAGGTTTGATTTAAGATATCGTGGTTTGTTTCCATATGAGTCACATCGCTTGGTTTCATTTTTAGTCCGGAAAACTAGTAATGCAAATACATTGTATGTGAGGGATATATGTATCTATTTAAAGGATATAAAGTTATCAGACACTCTCCGGTCACAAACGCTAGAAAAACAAACAATTATTTTGCTATCCCGGAAGCTTTATTCATCTATATAAATACATTTTCTCCTGTCATCATGAATTGGCATTTCCAAGAAAAACATTGGTTTTTGGAAACGTGATGTGACTTCACAACTTGATATAAACACACATACTTCCATAACATGTTTCAGAGCCAGCACACATTTACGGGCTGCTAATTTTAAAACCTAGTGAGCGTTCACTAGAGGTGTCACAAGAGGAGCAGTCGATTTCAGGGACTTTGAGAAGCTTTCACATTACCAACTGCACTAACATCTCTGTTTCCAGAGCCAGGGTCAATGGTGAATGCTAATATTAAAACCTAAGTATTGCCGTATACACAAACATGTTTTCAGAGCCAGGGTCAGTGACGGACGCTAATTTTAAAAGACTGCAAAATCAGCCCATCATCCACAACTGGGCGTTGCGACACTTGGTTGGAGACGCTAGGATATCGTTGAAATTAACCTTAAACGCCTACTTCCTTCCTAGATAACCTTGAAATTGGCCTTAAAACGTCTGTTTACTTCCAATATGGCCTTGAACTCGGTCTTAGACGTATATGTACGTTTCAAGGTCATCCAGGAGTAAACATGTTTACTTCCTGCATGACCTTGATAGGCGTCCAGACATACAGAAGCCTGAATGACCGTGAAATTGAAGCCAAAGGCACCCTTCTACCTACTATGAGGTATAACCACTTTGCAATTTTAAATAAAACAAGAAATAACTTGTCAACTTCACCCTTGTCGTTGCTGATTTCTGAGATATTCGTTTTTTATTTAAAATTCCAAGTGTTTATACCTCATATTCATTTGAAATTCCAAACAAAGCAACCTACATATTAAACATTTAAACAACACTTTTGACTTGCGCTCTATCTTATACGGCAAAATATTTAATACAACTAATTTTGTAAATGCTTATCGTAAAGTTGGAGTAGATAAGAAAACATCCCTATGTAGTAGAGTGGGTTGAGCAAGTAATGTGACTATAATACATTAGTTTACCGCCATTAAGATTCATAGTCTACCAAACGTTGTTTAAAATGTATTCCTGCCCGCTAGGAGACAATCCTTTTACGGAATGTGTACTGCTGGCCATAGATGGCATCACGTGCAAAACACGATAATCCGGAAGATTATTGTAACTTTTTATACGTTTTCAGAACATTGTGCACAATTTCGCTGTTCGGGTACGGTCTAGACCTCGCTTGCCGTTTAGGTTATGGAATATAGGGCAGCAGTGATGTATATTAACACAATACTGTTAGTACAAATATTTGTTTTCGAGAAAGGAAGGCTGGTGAGGTCGATATATCTCTGTGGTTCTTGTAAATTCAATTTACTGACGATTCCACTTACTACTGGATAATTTTGTCGGAACCTTTATGTTATTCTGATGAGAAAGCCGTTTGTAAAAGCTTATTTCTAATAGCTCACAAGCCGTAGGATTTTAATGGAATCTGAGCTTTCCGAGAACACTCCAAAATGATTTAGGGAAGTTCGTCACGTTTATAAGAGTCAGCTAAGAATCGAACCTGTGCCATTCCGAATTATAACACAGGAGACGTTATAATCCGATTCCGCTATTTCCACACTTGAATCATTCGCTTGGCGTTTTAATAATATGACTTAAATGGCAAACGCTCTTATCCACGTTAATTGAATTGCACGAGACGTACCTTACGCAAAAATGTAAATAAACCGTTTCTAGAGGGACCTCGGGCCGAACTGCCGGGTAGTCCCGTTTGGGCCCGCCTCGGTAGCGTGGTGGTAGCATGTCTGCCTCACGTTCAAGAGGTCCCGAGTTCGACTCTCGGTCAGGGTGAGTTAACTGGATAAGGTTTTTTCCGGGTTTTCTCTTATCCTGAAACACGAATGTCGGGTAACTCTAAGCTCTATAGACCCCGGTCTCATTTGAGCATCATTTCACACATTCCATTCATCCTCCAATATGTCTTAACGTTGGAGGACGTAAATTACAAAAAACAACTCCTATCGGGCAGTTCTTTCGACTGGGTTCGACTCGAGGGGGCAGTGTGTTCCCGACACCAGCGGGAAATTGGGAACCTCTGGCCAAAATACGGCCGCCCGGAAGGGGTAGAGAGTTGCCTGATACTTCTCGGGAACTAGCCTGCAGAGGAAATAGTAGGTTGTCTAGATCACCAGGCGCGCCCACCGAGGTTTTCGGTAGCCTTCCCTGCCGGGTTTACGCGTGCAAGTGGCGTATCTGCTGCGATCCCGTCTTGACGTTGCTGTTAACGGGGGGCTTTTTAAGAAATAAGGTGTTGCCGTATCGAAAGACCTCCCGGAGTTATCCATCGCTCCAGGGTTGATGGAGGTAAAAAGTGGTAAAGAAGGAAAACATGGTAAGAAACCGACTGAGTACCGAGGCTTAGAGGGATACCAACCGACTGGAAATGTGAATAAATGTTCCAACAAATTTGATAATCCATATCATAAGCCGCATTGAATGCACAAAAGTATGCCATGCCATGCCGTGTGGTGCTGCCTGGCTGTATTTAGCCAGACGATTTTTGCTGCGTGCCCACCTGAGTTTTAAAGGTTTTACCGCAGGTAAGGTATTGAATTTGGGATATTTAGGGTGAGATATGGGTTTTTAGATTTGAATTATTTTATGAGGTTACGGTTTTGTACATAGGGTTTGAAGGACAGAATGCAATGCCTTGCACCCTGGTCTTTTAATTTTGATTTAATTTGGTAAACACTTTGATGCCAAACAGCATGTAAAACTATGTGGAGCTCAGCTTTAGCTGCTGTTCGAATTAGCTCCTGGTTTATCTCGGGGGCCCGCAAGCCATGCGCGGTAACCGGTGCTGTCTAGAACGGCGTCTAGTGGGGTCATAATATCCAAAGATCTGACAAAGCCGATTCTGTGAGTTGGAAAATTGGCGTATAATTTCGATGCACGACGGCTAAATTCATCCTCCACGTATGGAAGACACGAGGCTTCGTGAAGCAACCTGATAGGAAAATAACCTCCCACGGAATATATAGACCTTAGTCCTCTATTCTGTGCACGTTGAAGCCATGCGAGCCCATTGACTGAGGCCATGCTCCAGATCTCGCAGGTATATAGCAGCATTACAGGGATTACCAGCGCTCGGAAGAGGTTGTAACTTCAGGCCAACTGGCATCGAGGTCGACCTCAGCATTGGTACCATCGCCGATAGGTCCCTAATGTGCCACCGAAAGTTTAGACTTCTGTCCAAATCAGTGGCGGCTGGTGCATTATATTATTGGTTGTACACAAATGAAAAATAAAATACAGAGCAGTATTGACTCACCTATTTATACAGAAACTCCGCTCACCTCTCCTTACCCTGGTGAATCTATTGATAACTTTTGTGTTGAAGTCGCTGATCTTCATAACAAACTCCCTCTCAATTGAAAGCATTGCTAATGCCGACAACAGGTCCTGTGACATTCTGTTCCTAAGGAAAGTTTTTATTCTTTTTAAAGCTGAGAAACAGCGTTCTGCTTCAGCGCTAGACATTGGCATAGTTAACAATACTCGCAAATGTTTGACACATTCGCTGAATGTAGCATATAATTGTTTTCCTTAATGAAGTCCATCGAGCAGAAAGTGCCGGACATTCGAAGAAATTCCTCTCGACTGTAAGTTCCTGTGAATTCTGTACGAATTCTTGTTCCAATGATAGAAGGATATATCAGTATTGTTTCTCTAACGGAATCCTCTGGAAATTTCTTTTCACAGTCGGAGAAATTTTCTTGATGAAACAAAGTCGAGGCTACCAGATGCCACGTGAAGCTAAGTCTGTCCTTTGCTTCTCTAAGAATAATGTCACAGACTTCAAGAGCTTCTCTTCTTTTCACATCATGACCTTCTATTCTCCTCCTCTTAACTTCAGTTTCTTCGTGTTCCTCAATTTCCACGCCATTTCTTACTTTTTGCACTTCCCTTTCAAATGTGTTTGAGTGGACGAAGGCAAATGTTGCATTGCAGTCTCGTTTCTGGAGCTGATTGTACAAAGTGTCCACATGGGGCATGATCTCGTGGAAAAAAGACAGCCTAATACAAAATTATCATCTTTCAAAGTGGTCATAAACCCAGAAACCTGAAGAAGTGTGGCGTTGTTGTTTAACAGAGCTCTCTTCTGAATGACCTCCATTCATTTAATTAAATTCTCCCCGTGTTCGAAAATGTTATTGACGGTCCGTGAATGAAGATTCCACCGTGTCAGAACAGAACGTGGCAATCGTTTCTGCACAACTTCATCAAGCACAGCTATTCTTTGAGGAGAATTTGAAAAAAATGTGCATATTCCCTGTAAATTGGCAAAAAATATGCTCACACTGGTGTTTACAAAGGCTGCATTCAGGATTTTTAAGTTAGGTTTATGTGCATGGCAATGCATATAAGAGGCACAAGGATACTTCTATTTCACAATTGCCTGAACACCGTGTGCCCTACCTCCCATGACGGAAGCACCATCATAGGTCTGTGCTATAAGATTATTCGGGCACACTGACAGTTGCAGATCTAGTTCAGATTTAGTGGCTGGCAACAGAGTCTGCATTATGACCAGCAGGTTGAGCAAAACTCCATATTCGTTCTACAGGCTTGTCATTCACAAGATATCCGTAGATAATAAAAGTCTGATAAACTGAGGAAGCATCAGCGATTTCATCTGCTATGACAGCAATTAATTCTGCAACCTTAATCTCCTTCATTATTTCCTCTTGGCATACCTCTAACATACACTGAAGAATTTCGTTTTGT
Source organism: Mantis religiosa (assembly GCA_030765055.1). NCBI lineage: Eukaryota > Metazoa > Arthropoda > Insecta > Mantodea > Mantidae > Mantis > Mantis religiosa. Next base: position 277,785,390 of record CM060948.1, read on the forward strand.
ATAGTTTTTGAAGTGTCCTTAAAAACGTTGCATTTTCCAAGCTGCCCTTCAGGACACTATCGAGATCAGCGCTGAAATCTATTGTGAGGTATCAGATTGATCATGACCCCCTAAAGCCAGCTCAAATGTTCCGCCAAACCGTATACAGTTTATTATGATATTTAGGACATATCTAGTGAGTGAGTGTGTGGGGCTTTAGGGCCCGTCGACATCGAGGTCATTTGGGCCCTAAGTCAAACCTAAAAGCTATAAAAAATATTTGTTAAGAGGTAAAATATAATAAAAACACTCAACTGTTAAAAAGGACATAAAACCATCTAAAACTTATAATTTAAAGTCTCTAAAATTAATAAATATAAAATTCAAGTTAGACTTGTTTGTTAAAATCAATCTTAAAAACAAACCGCAGTGCCTTGTCCACGGCCACTGAGTCGTTCCCTAAAATATCGTGTAAGTTAGCTCTTAGGCCCAAAGACTGGCGAACGCGGGTGTATTGCGGACAATCCAGCAATATATGCCGCACGGTGAGAGGTACTGTACACGGAGCACACACAGAGGCCGGTTCCCCTCTTAATAGATGGCCATGCGTTGCACGTGTGTGCCCAATTCTCAGCCGGGTGAGTATCACCTCGGCCCGCCGGTTATCCCTGCAGGAAGTTGGCCAGGGTTGTACGCTCTCCTTTATCGCCCGGAGTTGTGTGCCCTCCAAAGCTGTCCAGGATTGCTGCCAAGCAGATAGCAGTTGGCGACGGAAAAAACGTTGCACGTCCTGGAATGGCACTGTAGTTGTTAAACTCCGGGGCAAACGGCAAGCAGACTTAGCAGCCGCGTCCGCCTCCTCGTTCCCGCAAATCCCAACATGGCCTGGGGTCCAAGTAAAAACAAAATTGTATCCGCGACTGAGCATTTGCGAGATCTGGGTCTGTATTTTTAAAACCAGTGTGTGAGCGGTAGTGTGCTGTTGTAAGGCCTGAAGCGCACTTAGACAGTCAGTGCAGACGATAAAAGAGCCAGGAGCTAACTTGCAAATAAAAAGGAGCAAATAAAAGATGGCATATAGCTCTGCTGAGAAGACCGAAGTGGAGTCCAGAAGTCGAAATTTATGAGTCTCACCGTTAATGAAGAATGCGCAACCCGTAGCGTTACCTAACTGGGAACCGTCTGTAAAGACCGGAACGTAGTTAGGGTAACGGCCCAGTAATTCGGCAAAAAGTTGTTGGAACACCGAATGGGGAGTAGCGAGTCTAGGGTTGTTTGAAAGAGTTAGATCGAACCGCGCACGATTGAGCTGCCATGCAGGATAAGGGCAGATGGACGACCTCTCCACGCGAGGCATTCGGATGCCATGGGAATGTAGGTGATCCCGAAATCTTATTCCCACGGGGCGTGTCCGAGAACCAGGGCGCATATAACGGTGGACTAAATCTGGACACAGAACTGGTTTAAAACAAGGATGATTGGGATGACTTGCCAGCTTCGAGACGTGTGAGCAGAGTAACATCGAGCGACGAATATGCAGTGGAGGTTCACCTGAGTCTGCATACAGGCAGTCGACTCGACTGGTGCGGAAAGCTCCTGTGGCAAGGCGGATGCCAGTGTGATGCACGGTGTCTAAAAGGCGAAGTTTAGAGGCGGTCGCTGCGCCATAAATAAAACTGCCATAGTCCAGCTTGGACCGAACCAGAGAGCGGTACAGCCTCAACATTACCGTGCGATCGCCCCCCCAAGATGCTCCAGATAATACCTTCAGCACCCGAAGAGAACGATCGCAAGAGGCTCGAAGGTGACGAATGTGGTGCTCCCAATTTAGTTGTCGGTCCAAGTAGAGGCCCAAGAACTTCAGGTGCGAGACAAATGGCAGGGGTGTGCCGTTCAAATAAAGATCAGGAGGCGGGTGAATACCTCGCAGGCGGTGAAAGTGGATACACTGCGTCTTCGAAGCTGAAAAACGGAAGCCGGTTTGAAGCGCCCAAGCTGCTAGCTGGGTAATGGTCAGCTGCAGTTGGCGCTCAATGTGATCTATGTTGGCAGACCTATAATAGATAGCGAAATCGTCAACATAGAGGGATGATGAAATTCCACTTCGAACGGCACTAGTGATTCCGTTAATCGCTACGGCAAAAAGGGTGACGCTCAAAATTGACCCTTGAGGTACGCCGTTCTCCTGTATCCGCTCCCGTGATATCGTGTTTCCTATGCGAACCCGAAAATGGCGAAGTTTTAAAAAGTTGCATAGGAATTCGGGTAGATGACCACGCATACCGTAACCATGTAGGTTACGGAGTATGCCGTACCGCCAGGTGGTGTCATAAGCGTTCTCTAGGTCGAGGAACACGCCCACGGCGTGCTGTTTCAGTAGAAACGCATCGGAAATATACCCCTCAAGGTGTGTTAGATTATCGACACTTGAGCGATGGCGACGAAAACCGCATTGCAAGTTGGACAGATGGTTATGCTTTTCTAGCCACCAATTGAACCGAGCGTTTATCATTCGCTCCAACGTCTTACAGATGACACTCGTTAGGCAAATGGGGCGGTAGCTAGATGGTAGCGTGCGGTCCTTTCCGGGTCGAGGGATGGGGATGACGATACCCTCTCGCCAGGAGGAAGGGAAAACCCGCTCGTGCCAAATGCGGTTATAGATGTTTAAAAGAAAACATAGCGCCTCAGATGGAAGATGTAGCAGCATCTGTCGGTGTACGTCATCGGGACCTGGAGAGGAATCCTTTGCTAACGCCAGAGGATGGGCGAGCTCGGCTGCGGTAAAGGGTTGATTGTACGGCTCGGTGCAGTCACTATTAAAATTAAGTGGTACCCGCTCCGCCTTTTCCTTAATAGGCAGGAAGAGAGCGTCATAGCGGGCAGTTTGGCTCGTGGCAGCAAATGTGGTAGCTAGGGCTTCAGCTATGTCCTGCTCGGTGGTGCACATGGATCCGTTGATGGCAAGGCCGGGAATTACCCTCCGGCGATACTTGCCATACATCCGCCGAACAGCTGACCATACTTGTTGGGTAGAGCTGCGCCGGGAAAGCGAAGACACAAATGCTTCCCAAGATTTACACTTTGCGTTGCGCAGTATAAAGCGTGCCCTAGCGCGAGAACGTTTGAAGGCGACGAAGTTCGCTTCCGTCGGGTGCCGCTGAAAAATGCGCAAAGCACGTTTGCGTGCTTTGACAGCCAAACTACATTCCTCGGACCACCACGGTACAGGAATACGACGTGGTGTAGGTGAGCCTCGAGGAATGCTGGATTCTGCTGCGAGCAGGATCGAGCAAGTAAAATATTCGACCATTTCGTCGATGGTGTCGAAACCATGGTCGATGAGGTGTATGAGGGATTGGAATTTTCCCCAGTTAGCTTTGGAAATAATCCAGCGAGGATGTCGAGAAGGTACACATTGGCGGCCAGAAAAATGAATGTTAATGGGGTAATGATCACTGCCAAAGAGGTCGGAAAGTACTGACCACTCAAGTAGTGGTACTAATGACGGACTGCAGAAAGAAAGGTCTAGTACGGAATGTGTACCATAAGCGGATGATAGGAATGTCGGGTCACTAGTATTTAGCACAAGCAGGTCAGACTTATCGAAGACGTCTACGAGGAGGCATCCACGGGCGTCATCAGTGTCTGATCCCCAGAGCGTGTGCTTGGCATTCAAATCTCCCACAAGGAGTAGTGGTGAGGGGAGCTGTGCCAACAGAGCTCGAAGATCACGCTCTGGAACTATACTGAGCGGCGGCAGGTAGATGTTGCAGATGGTAAAACTTATGCTCTCCAGCGTTAGCCGAACGGCCACAGCTTGCAATGGTGTGGTGAGAGGAACGTTGGCGGCTGAGATGTTAGGCGCCACTAAGGTAGCAACGCCACCGCTTGCACGCATACCTGCAAGAGAGTCGCTTCTAAATGCAGAGAAAGAGTGAAGGTGTAACGAGTGATTGGGATGTAAGTGGGTTTCCTGGAGATAAATAATTGATGGTGACCGTTGAGAAACTAAATGTTGTAGGTCTTGAGCACGAGCTCGAAAACCATTGACATTCCACTGGATTATTTCCATAGAGTTTTTAGCGGGCCGTTTTAACCTTTTTATTGACCTTGGCTGACTTGGGCCCTACGATTCGAAAATCGTTAGCGTCCTGTGACTCCGCTGATGTTCGGGAGTCAGAACTCCTACGGCTCGTAGAACGAGACCGGGATCTAATGGAGGGCGAGCGACTTCGTGATCTATGCTGTGGTCGGGAGCGGTTTTTCACAGTTACTACGGGATTGTTGTTACCCGCTGATGGCTTGGTGTCTGGAGTCTGTACGGTTGAAACGGAGGTAGTGCTGGTGGATATAGAAACAGTCTGAGACGTAGGTTTAACGGCTAGAAAGTCAGTCTGCGTGGATGCGTGGGCGACAGGGACGTGTTGAACAGCAACAGTGGTGTTGGGAGTACGGCGAGCTGCTGACGCATATCCAGTAGTAGTGGTAGCAGGCTTTAGTTGCTCAAAGCGCCGTCGTGCCTCTGGAAAGGTCAGGCGTTCCTTTACACGTAGCTCCTGAATGCTCTTTTCGTCCATGAATCTTGGGCACTGTCGCGAACTGGAGGGGTGACTGCCGCCACAGTTCACGCAACAGGGTGTTCGACTGCAGTTTGCATCCTCGTGCTTCGGTAGGCCACATTGCTCACAAAGAGCAGGATTAGTACATGTGACCTTAGTATGTCCGAACCGCTGACATTGGAAACAGCGCATGGGGTTCGGGACATACTGGCGGACGGTAGCACGTTCGTAGCCGCAATATATGTATTCGGGTAACTTCGTTCCAGCAAAAGTTAGAAATACCGTACGTAATGGGTACTCCTTGCCATCCTGTTTCCGTGTTAGCCGGTACGCCTGACAAACAAGCTGGTCAGAGAGGCAACTTACTATTTCTTCATTTGCAAGACCATCTAGGCTGGAGGTGGTGACTACTCCTCTACAGGTGTTAAGTGTTTTGTGTGGGGCTACCCGGATACGGTAGGAGCCCAACAAAGACGCTTTTTGGAGATTACTAGATTGGTCTGCACTTGTGGTCTCTAATAGTAAGCTACCGTCTCGGAGACGCGTAGCGTTTTTGACAGGGCCACTGATCTTATCCAGCTCACGCTTTATATAAAAGGGACTAACATCTTTAAACGTTTTGCCATTACATGCCAAGGTCATTACCAGAAAAGGGTCAGTGAAAGAGGTTTTGCGCGGAGACATGGTGATAGGGACCCCCATCCGGAACCGTCGGCGTCAGCCTGCCATCCGGGGGTTAAGGAAAGAAAGACACCGAATCTTCACGGTCTGTGCCGTCATGGGGACCTCACCCATGACCGATCTCATTTGTACCTCAGAAAAGCTACCCTTCAATATCCACTGCTTGTCCGTATGGGTAAACCGTTCACCACGCACACCCCGGCTTTATGCCCCTACCACAGGAATAACCGCCTGTGGCTCCCCACTTTAGGCCGCGCATGCGTGTAATAGGCACACGCGGATTCAGGGGACTTGTGGTTGATTACACCGGGGTTCCGTCAGCGGTAACACGTCCGGTCCGTGATACTAACCCAACGGCAAAACGCGGCCGTCGGGAGATTACCACAGACCGGGCCCTCAAGGAGCTACGTGGGTGTACTTGACGGTGTGGACGGGCTCCGCACCTAAGGCTACACATAGGGGCAGTGCGAGGGGTCCGCTCAACCTTCACTTTTGAGACCTCCGGAGAGCACACATGTCGGAAGCCGCGCTGAAAACCGTGGGACAGAACCACGGAGATAGGAGAGATCCCTGCTGGTGAGACAGGAGTTATAAACCTAAGACCTTAAGCACTAATAATCATAATAAAAAACTAGAAGGGGAAGAAGGTGATGTATACTGATCAGCAGTAGCACAGCGTGGCACAGTTGATGGAGGTGAGGGGGATGAAATGAGGGTGAGTGGCTAGGGACCCCGGGTTCGCCAATCCCGTACCTATCGTAGTAGGTCCCTGGGGGAGAATACCAGAGCCTCTTCTGCCAGTTTTCGGGGTTACTGATGGGCCTTCTCGGCAGCCGTAGCGGTCGTGGGTACACTAAGTCCCCACCGTACATCACCCCATCAGTCAGTCCCCTACTTCCTGTTGCCCACCCCTCGGGACGAGGACCGCAGAGGTTGGATTTTGAGGGGCGGACATATCTATTCTGCGTAACTTTATCGTTATGCCTCTGTATGTTCTTTCTGTATGCTCTGTCCATTTGTGCAGTAACATTAATATTGCCATACATTGCTAAACTAAATGCATTTTTATATGAGACGAAGAGGACTTATGCTTTTTAACACGGTCGTGCATATGTTGTATATCTTTCATTACTTGCTTTACCCAGGAATCATTGCCTCCAAAGAGCAGGCACGGAAAACGGTATAAACAGTTATAAACTTCACATCCACATAACCAATCGTGCTGCTTGTACATGTCAGAGTTGAACTTCCTATTGAATGTTTTAGCTTTTGACTTAATCGTTTCAGTTATAAAAATTTTTGGCTTGTGCCTACCCATTCGTTTCACTTCAGATTTTTCAACAGCACTCCGTTGCGAAAAGGGTTTTTCCAGAAAATATTGCACTGTATTCATTCTATCAACACTTTAAAAACGTACAAAAATAACACCTCACAATAAGCACTATAAATAAAATGTTAGAATACTCAGTTTAGTCTTAAACAAAGCTTTCTCAATGTTCTGCGAGCAAGAAAACACACCACAGAACAAGCAGACACACACTAAGGGAAGCCTGAAGGTCACGCTATAGCCGTTGCTAAGAGTATAGGAGCTATGTTGATAGCCCTCGATTTAAGCAATGTATAAGAAGGAAGCTACTCTCATCTCTTCGCCTTCCCGCAACCTCCTCAGTGAGCACACATTTGTGCGAAATCTGAGGTTAACACTTCGCTGCAAGCGGCTCCTTCAATTAACCTCTGTGGTCGATTTCTGTGGTCATGGGCAGCTTCAGACGATAACTGGAATTTTAACATGTTTATATATAAAACAATGCAAACATGTACAGCTGTAATGTGCAAAATGAAGCTGTTATACATTCAAAAGGAAATTCCAACGGAACGACAGATAAAGGTACATGATATCACAAAACGAATTTGCACGAACCACAGAAATGTATCCACCTCACCAGACTTCCTTTCTCAAAAACAAATATCAGTACTTACAGCATTCTGTAAATATACACTACTGCTGCCTTAATTCTCCACAAGGTAAAGGGCAAGCAAAACCTAAATCATATTTAAACCTCGAAATTTTGTACAACCGTTTAGAGAACTTAGGAATAGTTAAATTAATCTTCAGGCATAATGTGTTTTACTGGTACTGCCATCTATGGACGGCAATACACAGTCGGCAAAAGCATTGTCTCCTAGCGGGCAGGAATACAATTAAAAGAACGTTTGATATATTATATATCGTAATGGCGGTAAGTTAATGTATTATAGTCACACTACTTTCTCAACCCACTCTACTATAGAGGACTATTTCGGCATCCACTCTAAGTTTAAGATAAACATTTACAAAGTATTTTAATTAAGGTGAGAAATGCTGCCTATCACCGCAGTGCTATTTCCCTGATTGTTGGGTGCACATTCCTAAGAAATTATTATTCATATGTACATGAACATTTTTAGACATCTTCCTAAAAACGTTATCTTGAATAATAGTTATTATTTGAAAATTTTTTAAATATAATTTGAAATAGTTTTTTTAGTTTTTTTTTAAAAAAAAGCAATGAATTTTCAGATAATTATTTTTAAAACTACTATTATGAATCTCTGAGAAATATCCCTTCTTATTATAATTCTTGTAGGACTCCTTAATACACACAATAACATTCATATGTTTTGGTTGAACAGTTTTTTTTATAAAAAAAGTGTACCAGAACCTGAAAGAATGTGAAACTGAGAAAAACAGCTTTTGAAAGTTTATATATTAATTACTGACTGCTCGCATGATTCAAGACATTCTTTCTGCATAGTCTTGCCTTTCTGTAGCCTCCCTTGTTTTCTTCAAAATCCTCTTCATTTTTCTCGCCTTCTTGGCCAGTTCCTAAACAATTTCATCTGTTTCAGGACCCGCAGCTCATCAATTTCTGTATATGACATCTATCATGATTAGCACATGTATTGTGTGAACTGGGCCTTCTAACCTCTATATTATATTTGGTTTTACTGCCCATTGAATTTATATTTTCCACATTTACGATTCTGTTTCTTGTAAGGCTATTGCCTGTAAACTTTCTCTTTCCAAATGCTTTTGTTCTACCCGTATCATATATTCAAGGATAACTAGTACAAAATACTCAAAACAAGTAACTGTTTATTACACAGCCGAAGACATAAGAAAAACTAGCATTCTTAGAGTTACAGTGGTACCGAATGATCCCTTACAAAACAAGGCCTAGTTCAGAAATGTCAGTTCAGTATTTCAGAAGTTAAGATCGGTTTTCTAAAAGTTTACGAAAAGGGGGCTGGCAAATCTTAACACTCACTAATATAATATGTAAATTAGCTATAAATTATTGCTCCAATTAACTTTCTAACTACACAAACTAGAGGGCTGATATTATACTAAAATGTAAAATTAAAGAAGTGAATCTTAGCCCCAGGTGGTACCTCCTCATCTTAAATATTTTGTTGTACAAGCTAGAGTGCAAGTCTAAAGTGATATATAAATGTTTAAAATGTAGGTCGTTGTGATTGGACATTCAAATTAACATGAGGTATAATAACCTTGCAATTTTAAATAAAACAACAAATAACTTGTCAACTTCACCCTTGTCGTTGCTGATTTCTGAGATATTCGTTATTTACTTAAAATTCCAAGTGTTTGTAAAACATATTCATTTGTAATTCCATACATAACAACCAACATTTTAAACATTTAAACATGACTTTTGACTTGCACTCTTTCTTACAACAAAGTATTTAATAAAACTAATTTTGTAAATGTTTATCTTAAAGTTGGAGTGGATAGGAAAACAGTCCTGTGTGGTAGAGTGGGTTGAGAAAGTTGAGTGACTACAATACATTAGTTTACCGCCCTAAAGATTCATAGACTAGCAAACGTCCTTTTAACTGTATTCCTGCCCGCTAGGAGACAATCGTTTTACCGAATGTGTACTGCTGTTCATAGATGGTCCCACGTGCAGAACACGATAAGCCGGAAGATTATTGTAACTTTTTATACGTTTTCAGAACATTGTACATAATTTTGCTGTTTAGATATGGTCTAGAGCTCGTTTGCCGTTTATCGTGTGGAAACATAGGGTAGCAGTTTTTGGAGTATTTACTTTGATCCTCTATTTGGAGAAGCAGGGTTCTAATTCTGTAAGGGAGGTCAGCAGTCTGCGACAGACAACTTCTGGTTTCCATGATTGTATCAATAAGGCGGTGTCGTCTGTTTAAATGGACAGCTGGGTGTTGTCGTTCCTTGGGATATCGTTAATATAAAGGTTCAAGAGTGTCGGTCACAGCAGACTTCCTTGTGGAACTCCGGCAGCTATTCTACGCGGTTCTGAACACTGTTCCCTAATGGAGACTGTTAATGACCTGCCAGTAAGGTAGTGGGCAACTAGTCTGAGCATAGTGTCATCGAATTTGAGATCTTTGAGTTTTCTAATGAGGCCTGCGTAACTATATCAAAGGCCTGTTCTACGTCAAGAAATACCACACCGGTGGACCTTTGTTCATCAAATCCTCTCGTAATGTATTCTATAGTTCTTGTCAGCTGTAAGGTCGTGGAATGTTTCGCGCGAAAGCTAAATTGTTCACTAATTAGTATTTGATGTTTTTTTGATATGGGAGTCTAATTTTTTAATATGACCTTTTCTGCGACTTTGCTAATTGTGTTAAGTAGGACTTATGGGTCTGTAGTTTTGGGATCCGCTCGGTCCTTGCCTGGCTTTGGGAACATGAGTACGTTTGCTTGCTTCCAGCATGGGGGGAAGTACCCATTTTAAAGGTAGAAGTTATATATGTGGCTGATGATTTGAATGGCTTTGGGGGTGAGATGCTTGACTACCAAATTTGGTATTTGGCCTGGTCCGGGCGCTTTCTGTATATTTAGGTGATTGATGATCGATTTTATTTCTCCTGGATTTGTCTTTCTGAATTTATCGTGTGCTGGTTTCTCAATGGTATTTCTCATGTCCTGCTCTAGGTGATCATGGAATCTCCGGTCCGAGTGGCCAGAGTTGAGTGCGCATATCTTTTGTAGGGTGTCCGCCAGGGTCTTTACTTTCTCAGCATTGCTTTCGGCGTGCGTTGCTGTCCTTCCAGATCAGGGGGCGATTGTGTTTATCGGTTGACGTTTTAGGGCCCTTACCATATGCCATACTCTGGCGTTGCCCGGTTGTAGCGTTGCAAGTGTGTGGTCCCGCTGTTGCTGGGCCTGCGCATTGAGTCTATTTTTATGGCACTATTTACGGTTGTCATATTTACCTTGTATACCAGATTACGTGTGCACTGCCATCTACGTCTTTCATGGTCTCTTTGGTGTATTAGGGCGAGTACGTCTGGCGAGTAAGTTAAGGCGTGTTTTGGTGGGGCTTTAATTGGCACTGCCACTTTCATGGCCACCTGGATGACTTTTTCGAGAATTCCTGTGTCTTGATCTACTGCAGGTTGACTTTCCAGTGCCACATGTTGAGCTAGCTCTCTGTCTAAAGTATCTGCGAACGCGTCCCAGCTTGTTCGATTGAAGTTGACTCTGATCGGTGAAGGTATGAACTATGGTGGCGCGTCGATGTCTGTTTTAACTGCATGGTGATCAGATGCTAGCGCGTCTATTACCTTAATATTGTAGTTGAAGGTTATGTTTTTGATTGGGGTGATGTCTAGGGTTGTTGGCGCATGGTGTGCCTGTTGTGGTATGTATGTTGGTTCCCCGGAACATTCCACGATCCTACAGCTGACAAGAACTATAGAATACATTACGAGAGGATTTAATGAACAAAGGTCCACCGGTGTGGTATTTCTTGATGTAGAACAGGCCTTTGACATAGTTTATTACGCAGGCCTCATTAGAAAACTCAAAGATCTCAAATTCAATGACACTATGCTCAGACTAGTTGCCCACTACCTTACTGGCAGGTCATTCACAGTCTCCATTAGGGAACGGTGTTCGGAACCGCGTAGAATAGCTGCCGGAGTCCCCCAAGGAAGTCTGCTGTGACCAACACTCTTCAACTTTTATATTAACGATATCCCAAGGAACGCCAACACACAGCTGTCCATTTACGCAGACGACACCGCCTTATTGATACAATCATGGAAACCAGAAGTTGTCTGTCGCAGACTGCAGACCTCTCATACAGAATTAGAACCCTGATTATCCAAATGGAGAATCAAAGTAAATACTCCAAAAATGCAGGCAGTCTTATTTACGAAGCGCAGAAAACACGCTAATGGGTCCTCGTCACTGACGCTCCACGGAGAGATAATAACCTGGAGAAATCAGGTGAAATACCTCGGAGTCACCTTGGACTCCAAGCTCACATTTGCTGAACACACCACCAAAGTGAAACGCAGGGAAATACAACAGCTAGGAGCGCTATATCCCATCCTCAACTGCGAAACTGCACTAAGCAAGTAAATGGGGCTAACACTATACAAAACCAGTCCCATTGGACTTACTGCACGAAGACCTCCGTATGCACTCGGTTGAACAATTTATCAAAAAACTTGCGGAAAACATGCACAAAACGGCACATAATCATCACAACACACTCATCAGCAACATCGGCAAATACAACATAGCCATAGACAAACACAAGAGACCACTATCGCATATTCGACAGAAGTATACCACTAAACCGCCACAGCACAGAATGAATGAATGTGTAGTGTTTAACGCCCGCTTTTACTACATGCGGCACCGCAGGCGGTGACACTGATGATACATGAGATGAAGATGGAGCACCGGTGGAATGAGATGGCGGGGAAACCGGAGGTCCCGGAGAAAAACCCGCCCCAGCGCCATGTTGTCCACCACAAATCTCAATTTGCGGTCGCCTGGGATCGAACCCGGGCCGCCTTGGTGAGAGCCAAGCGGTCTTACCACTGAGCCACGGCGCGGCCCCCACAGCACAGACATGAACACCATTGTTATTGATTACCTCCATCAACTTGTCCCACCATAGCCACAATACATGTAGCATCTGTCCGGAAGACCCAACGGGGATGTCACTCCCCTCCCTGGGCAGCCTAGGGACGACCAGGTGACCTCAAGGGATTCGAGTGGCTCATGCCTTGTAGATAGTAGCTCGTTTTTAAATATATTAAATAATAAATAAAAAGGAAAGGAAAAAACAAGAAAATAAATAAAGGAGGAAAAACTAAAAAAAAAAAAAAAAAAAAAAAAGGAAATCTGTCACTGAAATATGTATTTAATATCCATTTGTACATTCCTCTCTCCTCCCCATCTACTTTGTTTCAGGACCAACGGCAACATGTAGAGGAACATCTCTCAAATCAGCTCCCTCTACAGCTGAACCCTCAATAATGGTAAGGTACCTCAATTTACATTAGCACTACACCTCAACCTAGCTCCATCCTGCATGAGCATGAAAAACTTCCGCAAACAATAGGTCCCTGGTCAGTACCTAATTCCCCACTCTGTCCGTATTGTGACTTTGTGGGTTCGTGAAATTAAAAGTCCAATTGCACCACTCAAAGATGTTCTTTATTTCCACCGAATTACAATCGGAACACTTGGCAATTACACAGAATTACGTAATGCACACAATTACAATTCACCAGTTCGTCTGTCGTAGGTCCACTGCACGCAGTTACGTACACTTCTCCGATACACGTACACAGTCCGTTCCCTCACTGGGCGCTCCTCACGACTGCTCGACAAGAACTGAACTCACTTGCCAACTGCAGCCCCCTTTTTATAGGGATATCGCTGTTTCTCGAAGTCTCGCGATTCGTTGAATCATCCTGCAGGTTCTAGACGTCAAGGAGGGGGAAACAGATGGCTAACGATGTTTTTCCAAGCATCCCCCTCGTTACCGCTACAAGACAGATGTGTAGGCGTGGTCGAATGTTTCCCGTTTCCTGCTACCCTGCTACCGGCCGGTTTTTTTTTTGGGAGTTCCGACGTTCGGGTGACAGTATGCTCTCTTGTATGCGGGCGTCTATTTAGTAATCACCCACTAACTTCCGGGTTGCTTCGGCGGTACCGGACACCAATTACCGCTTTTCCTACCCATCACTTTAGTAGGGGAGGCGACGTAGATCCCTTTCGGATGATCGCCACCGGGTGTGGCGGTGGCGCGGCCACGCCCACTTAGAAACAAATAAGCTGCTAGTCAGCGAATGGAGTTGAAGTTGTACAATGACGAGAGGCTAGAGAGTGAAGAACCGATAATCGTGTGTGTGTGTGCAGCGGCGTAGTGATTTGAAAGGAAATTCTTTTGTTTGTTTACGTGTGATGAAGCAAAAAGAGACGTTGGAGTTTGCGTGTTTGAATGACACGCCATTTTTGGAGCCTGTAAGGAGTGTGCAAACGTCTTTCTACTGAAATAAAGAGTATTTTGAATTTCGGCAAACCATACTTTTAATTTTACGAACCTACAAAGCCACACTATTAAATAGGAGTACTAATTATAGGCCATCACACATCTCGTCATCCTCCGTGGACTGCGAGTTATACGTTAGCTTCTCCTTCACGAGTTCGCGGGTTCAAACCCCGGGGAAGAGTGATGGATTTTGGGCGTAAAAATCCTTAGCGTGGCCTTCTTCGGAAGGGAAGTAAAGTCAGTGGACCCGTGTTATAGATTTGCTGCGCGTAAATGAACCTCCAGCCCGATAAAGAGGCCTCTGAGCAAAATTAAGTATCCCACGCCCAATATACCAGTTGGCCCAACAACTCCGTCCTTCAAGCAAGCAGATATCCTTTCGTGCTTTAAAGCAGTTACAGAAACCCTACAGGGTAAATCCAGTTAAACGGACAGCAGCGGCATGACGGAATTTTGTTCTACCGCGAGCTACGAGAGGCAGTTTCCGGGCTCGAACTACCCTTTGTGATCCGTGATAATAGATATGAGCAGTGCAAATAACAAAAAACCGGTCTTAGATGTTTTCTACTTATGTTACAAAATCCTTGTTTTTGAGAGAAGAAACTCAGTTATGGACTGACAAATAGTTGAGGAATTTGCATTTAACATCCTTGGATAACTGCTACGTAATCACAGTAAGAAGGGAAAGTATTGCATTCCACTAAACAATTCTATTTCGAGATTTCAGTGCAAAACAAGTTTTATGGTCCCCTGATAAAATAATGTATTTTTAGAAAAAGATCCCCGCGCACGCATGTGTGTATGTGTGTCCGTGCGTCTGTGAAGAATAACATTAGAAAGTATGTTAAATACCAAATATGGCATCTTCAAGTATGCGACAAAGAAATTTTCAAGAAACTCCGCCCCCAATCCAGACCGTCATTTACATGGACAATTTTTGTTGTTGAAAGTTGTGACTTTCTCAGAAATGACATGATTTTATTTAAAATATAATATGTTTGCATTATATTTTCATGTTTACATGGCAGATTAAAGTTATATTTTGAATTTTCTGAGAATGTCCTCAGAACTCCTCTACATTCTGGATGAGTTTTGCCTAACTCAGAAGCAGTCAAAATCTTATTGCACAAAAAATGGAGATTTTGTTAAAACACGCAACTTATATCCGATACTTTTTGTGGATTGAATAGCTTCGAAGATATTCCATATTGCGAGTATTTTTCTGAATTATCCGATACTTGCACTTTTGCTCAAATGAGGAGCCGATATTCATTTTTAACGCTTGTCCGTGCCTCTAGAGACCTCAGAGTAAATTTAAGCTGTAATTCAAGAAACCCATGAAACTGATATTTACATCACATTTTTTTCCTTTTATTCATAATGTCTATAGAGCATGTATCAGGTGTGATACATTAGGTTTCTACTTATACAAAGTGAACATAAATAAATGTGACAAATTTCACCTTACCAATTCAACTTTATTGTCTACTTTGTAGTACATTAATTATAATAGATTGCATGTGCCAGTATTAAATAGATTGACAGTTATCAATATTCATATACACCAAAATGTTTTATGTATGAAAATTCTTGAAACAGTTCCTTTCTGTTGTAAAACAAAGAAAATCCGGCATTCTTAACATGTCTTCTATTTGTATTTTCAGCTATGTCGTAAAAAACTGATGATTTAAATATTGGAAAGATTGAGTCACACTGAAAAATTCAATGCCATAGCCGGGATTTGAACCACGGATCTTCTGGTTGCCATCCAGCCGCTCTAACCCTTGAGCTACTATGGCCAAAGTACCGACATGACATTAAATTCTCCAACTGACTCGTGTTTTTCCCGGTAAACCACTAGGAGTTCTCATAAACACATGAGACAACTACCTTAATGGCGACTTACTATGCTGCAAGTACTTTAAGGCGCGGGCTTTAGAGTTCGGACCACTATTATGTCAATTAATGGAAATTAATTGTTCTTTCACACTGGCTGTGTGTAGGCTAAAGTATGGAAAGATTGAGTCAGACCGAAAAATTCAATGACATAGCCGGGACTTGAACCAGGTTAGAACGACTGGACGGCAACCAGAAGATCCGTGGTTCAAATCCCGGCTATGGCATTCCCTTTTTCAGTTTGACTCAATCTTTCCATACTTTAGCCTACACACGGTCAGTGTGAAAGAACAATTAATTTCGATTTAAATATTGATTAAAATACTCAACGGGTTTTTGTACTCCATCAGCAACACAGCTTTCATCAGAAGTTGACATTCCTCAACCAGCAGTAGGTAAGTGTGGTGAAAATCTGAAAGAAGGATTGAAGAAAAGCATGCTATTAATTACATAATTAAAGAAGGAGAAGGAGTGGGTCACTAAGATAATAAACTTTGATGCAAAAGCGTTAGGTCCTCCTAAAGACAAATCCTTGTCAGAGATGAGCATTAACGTAATAATTACATCTCCTCTATGCTTAATTACTCTGGTAACTAATAGCCAGATTAAGAATTCAAAGCAATTGTAGAACATTGGTTTTGCTGAAAAATGTAATGTTTAATTCCAAAAAACTTAACTCATTTTTATGCCTCCAACGTTGGTTTGAGTCTCTTGGCGAGGGAAGAGTTACAGGCTCCCTCCTCTGTAGTTTCGTCCTCTACCTGAATTTGCGATTGAGGACCTCCAATGTCAGCTTCGGGTTAATCATCTTCAATTTCTAGATGGGATATATTTGGATCAAATGGTTTCTCCAGTAGCTGTATAATTTCTGCCTCATTTAAACCTAAGCAGAGTAATAGCAAAATGGATTAATACATAACCTATAAACGTTTAAAAATTACAAAAAATGTGTAAAACAGTGACAGCAGTTATTATTGCGCATCATTATGTTTTAATTTGACCATGTATACCTTTTTGGGACAAAGAATTGCCTTAAATGTGACTAAATGCTGAAGGAATTCTAATTTCACATCGCGCTAAATGTAGCACTAAAGTCCCGCTGTATCATTTATGATACATTGAGTAAATAAGTAAAGAAACGTTAGAAACTAGCAATATTAATAATGCGCAAGCTTTCTTAGTAAGCATTAGGCATCTGAGATATAGAATAGCACATTATTGAACCTAAAATAACAATATTTTGAGTACTTACCTTAAGTAACACGATACATGGCGCAGTCACTAAGGCAGCTGCTACTTCACTCCTCTGTACTAGTCAGCCAGGATATGAATGCACTTGAAGGAGGGCGCCACAGTTATGTTTACTGCATGAAGCTTTGGGAACGGCGCGGAGCGTGGGGAAGGGAGGGGAAAGGCGATACTGGGAATGTAGAGTCACACAATTAAAATACTACTCACCTGCTGATGTCTTCACGTTAGTTCTCGGAAGCAGCACGTCTGGGAATGTTTGTTTCAAGTCCTTCATCTGCTATATCCGTGTTACTGTTCCCTTTATCAGCTGTATCAGTGGCACTGCGTCCTTTTGCTTCAATGTTCGTATTCTCAAAATAACATTCATCACGATTGCAATCATCATCGTCGTCATCGTTGCTCTCTAGACCAATGTTTATAATTATATCTTTAATTGTTTCCTCCATTAACCCATCTTGGCGCTTAAAATCTTGCTCAGTTCTTTTCACTTTTCTGCATGCTGCTATCCAATCATTTTGTGTAATTTGTACTATGCAGCTTGTTGTCATAGCTTTCAGATTACTCAAAGTAATCGATGATACATCTCTTGTTTAATTAAATTCCAGATAACTATATAGAATTAAGGTCACAGTGCTACGGAGGAAAGCGTAAGACTGTAAAGCCCCTTTGTTCCATTATCCTACCAAGCCAATAAACAGGCTTTTTTAAAATTAATATTCACTATCTCTAGAAACTCATTTTTTGTCATTTGCGGATCATGTTTAATTTTCTTTAGTGTTAGACAATGAACAGCCTGTGCTTTTCGAGTTGAAGTGTTAGGGGCTTTATCTTCCTGTACGGTATGGCACAACAATGCTTTCAGTTGGAATATTTTATATTAATTTTTCTTCTGCCTACTTTTTAAAATTTTGACAGTTAATTTCATCATGGTTATCTGCTGATTTGGATTTTGAATCGTAAACCAATTGAGTTCCCTCAATAGATCCCATGAATCCCCCTATGTACAAATTGCTCTTTGACTAGCAGTAGTATTAGTCAAAACACCTGATACTTCCTCATATTGCCAGCACTTCTTGGCGGCTTAGTGAGTATGGACCCAAGTCTCGTCCGCATAGGTGTGCCATTTACATTTTTCACCAATAGCCCCTAAGTACTCTGCAAGTTTTGCAACAATTTGTGCTTTCTCCATAAGCACAGCTCGTTTGTTTTCGCATTTCTTACATTGAAATCCCATTTTTCTTAATATGTTTCTAAATGTTTCTTTGCCACCCTGAATAATTATTCTTTAGCGAAGTTCAGGAGTTTCCTCAAAGTAGGAATTTTCTTTTTATGTTCATAGTACTCCAAAAGTTTTCTATGCACAACGCACTTATCAAACTCATCAAGAGATATGATTTTGCAATATTTTCGATTTTTCCTCGAAGTTGCTGAAGCATTTTCTATTCATGATGGCTCTCCCAGACTTTCCCACTATTTTTGCTGCCCTAACTGCTGCTTTTTCAAGGGGTACGAGTAACCTTTTCTCCTTTATTGCTTGTCTATAGAACTATATATGCTTTTCATCAGAACGGGATAGATTTCATGTTTTTAACTTTGTAAGTACCTCCGTAATTAAACTCTTCAAAGTACTCGCCAATTTTGTCAGAACGAGCACTGCAACTGCCACTATACTATTCGAATTTTAACTGCAGAAGAAAAGGTTCAAAGAAACACCGCGTTGAGCTGCACTACATCTGCGCGTCATATTGGAAGCATCTCGGTATTGTTGATGTTTGCGTTATCCGCACTGTACCTGAAGTACTCCGCCCACTTGTGCCGTAAGTGTTTAATAACGATTCTCTCCGAGTGCATTCATATCGTGGCCGACTAGTAGCCACCTGGCGAATGTTGATAGAAGCGACGAGGTATTGCGACAAGTGAGGGCAATGCCAACACCAACTCCAATACTCATACCTTAATACAGATTCCAAGATGGCGCCCGTCGAAGCCCAGCGACTCTGGTTACGCAAAATAGGAAACTATATACAATGGACATAATATAATCCATATTAAGAAGCAGTGAGATAACTCCTAAGCATTTATCAGTTTATGCTTTCAACCTAAACGTGTAATAACGTAAATAAAAAGTACCATGACCAATCCTAATCGTTTATCACATATAGTAGCACGACCCACTGCATTTTCCAACTTATACTTCCAATCAAAATTTAACTTATAAGGCATGACAACTCATAAGCATTTAACACTTTGCACAGTAAAACATAGAGGAAAACATGATTAAATGAAACAAAAGTTAAGTTTTTCTTCAACACAACAAAAATGGTAAAATCAAGAACACATGTACAAGAAAAGAAAGAAAGAAAACGAAAAAGCTAACCTGAAATATTTACTGGCTGCTAAGTTTGAGCTCCTTCCTCACCATGTTCACCATTGGCTTTTCTTTTGGTTTCTCTATTTTGCACTTTCTCGGATAAGTGTTCAGACACATTTTTTTTTTCATTTAACATTTTGTGTAATTGTTCATGGATATGTTTGCCAGAAATTTCACACACTTCTCCGCTTTGACAAGTAAAGGCTCATTTATATTACTTTCTTTTTTGTGAGTGTTCTATGCCTGGGGTGCTTGTACATCTTTGTTAAAAATTGCCTTAGATACACAGGATCTGTCAATACATTAGTTTTTCTTATTGTTTCATATGCTTCTGGATATGCATGTGAAATGTTTGTAGCCCAAATCAAAACATCTGGAGCTTAGCAGAGGCTAGCTCCAGCTGTTCTAAAGCAAACTTTATCTTATTAGACTGTATCATCATCTGTAGCAAGTAATAGTTTCTTTTATATTGTTTACATAGTTACCTTTTCTGAAGAACATACCTACTGCTTATACTATAATATTTAAGAGAACTCACCAGATTGTCCAATATACTCCATGTGTCAAATTTGAAGGTGGCAGTTCCCTCACATTGCAAGATCCATCTAACATTTTTCACTGGTAGGTTCATAATATTGCAAAACACACTCACTTCTAGGTTATGAAATACTTTGAAGTTCACATTAAGTGAAAGAACATCAGTGAAGCTGGGATCTTGAACATTACTGAAAACAACATAACTAACCATATTTAATAATGACTATGAATGTGTTAAAATCTTTCCTCACCACTTCTGTTTTTAAGGACTCAAAACTGCCAATAACATCTTGTGCACACCAATTATTAAAATTCTCTTCACTCTCAACAAAATGTTTTGCATGAGTTCTTCAGGATTTCGTCTTTTCTGGTTGAGCTTTACTGTGTGATAGGATGGCTGATTCTTAAAAATCGTAGGGTAGGCATCATCAACTAATTTTGTTACTTTTCGAGGGACACGAATTGCTTCACCATCATTTGCTGGAATAATGTCTTCCTTAACCACAAAGTCTGTTGAAAATGACGAACACAAACTACAGTTTTGTCATTTACTTAAAAATGTTTACGATATATGTTCCTGTACCACTTAGCCCATAAAGATTTTTTTAGGAAATTTAAATATTGTCGTATGACGTACACTATCATAATTAGATTTACAGTCGGGAACAGAACAAGAACGACCCATTTCGACAATATTTCACACTACTATACATTTACACAAACTTTATAACTTAATGTTATGTTAAAAGCTTACTATAAACTAACTCGTTGGTCATTAGTTGCCACTATAATGTGAATTGCATTAATTCTGCAAACACACAATCAAAGTAAACAAACACGTGCTTCACTAGGTGGATATAACCTAACATAAAATGCTGGGCCACGAGCGGCGCCATTTTTGCTACAGTCGATACTCATATTATGGTCTGAGAATTGGAGTTGGTGTTGGCAATGCGATACAACCGGCTCCGCAACGATTCTACCGCCCATAAGCGAGCAAAAAAATCAAATGCGGATGTATCATATATGATACAAAGGGTCGCTAGGGGTTAAAGATTTGACTATCCTTCAAAGCCTACTGCATTGCTATATTAACCTTGCACCTACAAGAAAATTAGCAATGATATGACGTTTATCCCAAATTGACATTAAGTACATAAAACAATAAGACTTTGTAGGAATAGTTTTACGAAAGTAGAGAAAGGCACGTGACTGCAGTACATCAGATGTTTTGCGCTTTGTTTACGAAGCTATTTTCTAACGATACTAACTATACCTACGCATTGCAAAGCTCCTTAAGGAAAACCATGTCAAAGTGACGGCACGTTGTGTTTCAGTGGGATTTGCTCGCTTTGTATTCTTACTATTATTTTGTTATTATTTATATTATTATTGTTGTTATGTTTATTGTTATCAATATCATTATTGGAGCCCTTACCATAGTTATTATAAAGTCACTATACTCTTTGTATGGTAAATCTAATCTTACGATAGACACAATATGAAGCAATCGGTATGTCTGCAGTTTTTAGCTTTTATATGCAAACATTATCGAAACTATGCTTAATTCTAATGTTTTGTTTCATTAATTGCGATTTCAAGGTCCTTATTATAGGCTACATATGTACCTATGTTTATTTCTTAACTGATGAGCTATCGTTTTCGACACTATCTCTTGTATCTCTTATGCCCGATTTCACCAACAGATGTTAAGACTTAACACGGGTTTAACAATAGTTGTAACAAAAATTGCATTTCCCCAACAAGTGTTAGCGTAAGACTCCTGTTAAATCTCTTGTTAAACTAAAAAGCCAAATTTCTGAAGTTAAGTCCTTAACAATTGTAAATAGTCAAGATGGCGAGCATGAACTCAGCTGCTGTTGTCGATTTGCTATATTTAAGACCATCTAAATGGCATTCGTAATAGAGTACGGCCTATGAGGAGAAATTATTTTGAGGAGCTATCAGTAGAAAATTTTCTACAGAGGTATAGACTGTCCAAACGAGTTACTATGAAGGTTACTGCGGAAGTACAAGAGAGGTTAGAACATGCATCGAAAGGAATATGCCGATCTCTCCTTTGCTTCAAGTATTAGTAATTTTGCGACTTTGTTATTCACTGAACTATGTGGATAATACACTACCACCCGTCTTGAAACGTTCAAGTCACTCGTTACTTGTCCTTCACTCCTCGTTTTAAATTTACGTAATACAGAGTTAGAACATGCATCGAAAGATATATCCCGATCTCGCCTTTGCTTCAAGTATTAATAACTTTGCTATTTTATAATTCACTGAATTATGTGGATAATACACTACCACCCGTCTTGAAACGTTCAAGTAACTCGTCACTTGTACTTCTTCGCACCTCGTTTTCAATTTACGTGATACTGAAGATGTTTCGTGTTTCTAGTAATGACACATGCATTTGATATAAATTCGTTTCCAATTTTTTCCCACGTGACATCTTTCTCTTTTACATGCACCGCACCCGACCTCCTATTTTCCACGATATCGTTATACTTCGTCACCAATTCAATTAACAATTCTTTCTCCATCGATGAGAAATGTGTTTGACGGCTTTTGTTTACGATTTTGTTTATCCGCCATTTTTAGCTGTGTGCAGACTGCAGTGCAGACGAAAATGAAAACAAAAGTGCATCGCAGTAAGTTCAGAAAATATACGACTCATCCATAGCCTTCTATAGCTGTAATATTTACAAGTTTCTTGGCGTTAACATGTGTTTGTTAACATTTTCAGAAAACAGGTTGGTGAAATGCAACAAATTTAACAGTTTTGTTAGCAGTTACAATTGTTACGTTACGTTTGTTAACGCCGATTTTAACATCTGTAGGTGAAATTGGGCATTAGAGGTACTTGACATTTTAGCAGCATTGTGCAGAGAGCATATAAGTAATATGAGACTTTCCTGCATAATGGAGAGTTATTGGAAATTATAAAGTGTTGTTAAACAAAGCTTATTTTGCATCTATGGCACAAAGAGGATATTAAATAAATCCGGCCACTTGAGTTTTTACAACAAGCGTAACAATTATTAGATATATTTGACTCCAAAGCCAAATATATAAGCGCCACTTTAATATTCGGTCATTCTTAGAGCAGCTACAAAATAAGAACGAACATGAGCTTAGCCAATACAGTGACTGTGCTCTCCTGGCGTTGCCAGTTCCACAGCAAGCAGCCGACAGAGATGGAAGATATATCTGTCGTTGTCTCTCTGAAACCCTTTAGCTGGTAAACTGAGCTCCGTTATCGCTTCGATGTGTTGCAGTTATAATACAAATATATCCTTAAATTCTATATACAGAATAGTACGAAGCCAGAAAACACAAACTGTTCAAACATAATTCTTCCTGCAGTGACTTTGATTAACCCAGGTTTCATTCAAATAAAAAATTGGCCTGGGATCACCTATACTTTTAACGTTGTTCCTTTTTCGCAGACATTTTAGTCTTTCAGCAACAATATCACTTCTTTCAAGCAGAAATTTGTGACCATCACTAGTTCAACTTGATTGAACCCAAGAGATTTAAAAATGATTTTTGTAGAAGATACGGAGCCCGTATATCCTATTTTATCCCTCATTAAATTTTTCATCATTTTGGCATTTGGATATTCACCCTTATCTTATAAATCATATATGTCTACGTAAAACACACTTTTGAAAATCGTTTAAGTTGGTAGCACGGTTTTTCACAGCTCAGTGTTTTCCAGAAGACCTAAGTATATATACAAATTTCTAGTTTAGTGAGCTGCATAGCTTCTTTAACTATGCTCATCACAGAATTGGTTCTCTTGCATCATTAATTGCATGTTTGCACGTTCAGAAAAGTTTTTAACTGACAGCTGTTTGAAAAACGAATACCTATGGAAGGTAATATTCCCAGCATGCCTTTGTGAAATCTTACGAGTGGTCTCGCAGGCACTTTTAGGCACACTAGTAAGCGAAACAATTTATTAACTTTGAAAAGCAAGGTTTTTTTTTTTTTTTTTTTTTTTTTTTTTTGGTAATTTACGTCCTCCAACCTTAAGTCATGTCGGACGATGAATGAAATGGCTGAAATGATGCTCAGATGAGTCCGGGATCAATGTAGCTTAGAGCTACCTGACATTCCTCTTTCAGGATAATGGAAAACCCCGGAAAAAACCTTACCCAGCTAACTCACTCTGACCGAGATTCGAACTCGGGACGTCTTAAACGTGAGGCAGACATGCTACCATCCAACCTACCGAGGCGGGCGAAGAGCAAATTTGTACTCTTAAAAGATTTACTGAATGCAAGTTACAAAATGCAATAGCACGTGTCTTTTTCTCTTAATAGACTGTTGCTGATTCTTTTCTTTCTGGTTACAGCTATTTATATTTCCATATCTCCGAAAACAGATGTGCTACAAACATTGGGTTTGGACAGTCATTCTCAGAAAAATATGAGAACAATCGCTCATTTGTGATGTATCCAACATAGTGTTCTCGCAACTTGCGCTGTGTTTACACATTTCCATTCGTTGTTGCTGAAGCTGCCTGTCCTACTCAGTCTTCATCTTCGAGACAATCCTTTCCTCCTCTAAACTCTGTAAACCATCGACAAATGACGGATTGCGAAGGACAACAATCCGCAAATTCACGATGAGATCTTTTAACGCATCTACCTTATACGGACTTTAAAGTTGTAGAAAGCCATAGCATGGAAATTTTCCTTCTTGAGATCCTTCTCCGGAGCAACACCTATATATGCCTGCGCAGCAGTACTAACGCTGCACTTTGTTGGAGCATGCCCATGCTAGTTGCAGTTGGAGTGCTTCCAGATACAGTCGTCATATCCTGAAAAGATCAGATATATTCTTAGACAAATAGAAATATACCACATAGTGTCCTTAATACCCTAAAAAGTGTGCTAAATACGAGGGCCGTTCAATAAAGAATGATCACAACTTCTTTTTTTGAC